>VMBQ01005042.1:58916-69652 GCA_007657795.1 Dreissena rostriformis | reverse complement strand
TGGAATGTCCTCCACCTGGGAAAGGTCCAGTATTGCTAGATTCACGATGATATCACTGTCTTCAAACCGTCACTTGATGTTCTGTGTCAGCATGTCTAGGAAAGGCGTCTTGATGGTTGTCTTGAAGTCATTGTCATCATCGCTGGTGATGTGGAGTCCTATCTTCTCTGCGATTGTCTTCTCCTCATTCTGCCATGGGCCCATCTTCTCCCTGCCGTCTTGTAGCAGGCATAGTGACTTTTCCTTTTGCATCTTAACTTGGCCCAGGTTAACTTTCTCTCTTTGGACAAATTTGGACAGAGTCGAAACTATCGGCAGCGTGTCGGCCAGGAAGAGCAGACATCGTAGCGTCTGGGGTTTCTTGTGTTCCTTGAGGATCCTGTTGGGAATTTGGCGCGACGTCGTGTGACGCCGCCGGCTGACGCCGCCAGCTGACATCACATATATGTGCATCATTGTTATTATTGTTTTTGTATATTGGTATGATTCGAGAAGGACGACATTAAAAAGTTAAACACAACGCTATTATTATTATTATCCATTTCAAGTAGACATTTTGTTATCAATGATCGCTGCGCACCTTCGTCCATGAGTATATTGGCCTCAGCGTACCTGCCGCCGGCGCACACAGGTGAGACTGCTGTCTTTAACAGAACATCTGAGTGGGCTGTCAATGAGGTTTTATTTGTTACACAATGCGATGATTCCTGTGACGATTCACATATGAATGAATGATGTTTGCCTTGACATTTGCGACAGCGAAAGCTTGATGGACAGTTTACAGCTTGATGTGATTTGCTCAGGCAATTAAAACAAAGTCCTTTTTTCTTTACGATGGAAATGCGCACTGAAATTTCACGTACTGTTTTGCATTCACCCTGATTGGCTCTTTCACAGAACTCGCACAACTTCTCGACTTCCCTCTGGAACTTTGGCGACTTCCGGTTGTAGGTGGTCTCCTTCCGTGCCCCAGTGTGAAACGATGCAGTGGGTATCAGGTCTGTTTGGTCGTTGTATGTGTCCCCTGCGTCCATGATGTCGATCTCCCGATAATTTCGTGTCGAAGATCGCTCAATTTCCAACTTCCGGTCCCATGATCTCTGGCTCAATCTTGTTTCGTGCCTGGCGGTAGTCTCTGTAGAATGACAGGAACGAGGAGAGTGCCGTTATTTTCTTGCGATTCTCCAAGCGATTCAAGACCCCAAATATTCGTCTCCAACTGGTCATAAAATCCATGTAGACTCTGTACAGTCGCGGACGATGACGAAAGCTGTAATAACGTCCTATAATCCTGATCACGGCACCAAAATGTCTACTTGAAATGGATAATAATAATAATAGCGTTGTGTTTAACTTTTTAATGTGGTCCTTCTCGAATCATAACAATATACAAAAACAATAATAACAATGACGCACATATATGTGACGTCCTCCGGCGGCGTCACACGATGTCGCGCCAAATTCCCAACAGATCCCATTACCTACAGGGTCGTCTTTGATGGTCTTCTTTTCTAGGTCAACCACAATCGACTGGTACGACTTCACGATGGATCTTACTGCTGCCTCGTGACTCAGCCATCTGTGGTGTTGCGCTTGTTTGATGGCGAGTGGCGCCTCTTTAAATGCTGATTGTACCTCTTTCAGGCTTGCTGTGTTGGGACAGCTGTATTTATAGTATTTGTAGATGTTCTCCAGAAGCTGGTCCGTTTTCTTCATGGCCAGTATCTTCGTGTGCGTGTCTCGGCATGCCAGTGCTTGGCGGTGGTCTCGGCAGTGATATGTTATCATCGAGCTGTTCACTTCTTTCAACTTGGCCCCCACGCCGTTTCGTTTCCCTGTAAACACAGCAGCCCCATCAGATCCAAAGGATGACATGTCCTTGGTGTGTAGTCCGAGTTCTTCAACCGACAGCAGAGTTGTAGTAATTGTCTCTGCATTGGCCACAAGAAGTTCCTTGTCAAAGAGAAACGCTGTCTTGATGTCTCCGCTCTGTGCAATATACCGTGAACAAACGGCAAGGTGCTTGATGGATCTGTTATCAGCGACCTCGTCACACATCAGTGAGTAGGTTGGACTTGATTTGATGTCCCCAGTGACTTGTTCTTCGACGTGTGTGTTAATCTTGCAGAGAAGTTCATTAATAATGTCCCAGCTGGAGTATGTGGCATTCTTCGACTTTCTGAACTGCGAAAGTGTAGTTGACCCTGTCACGATACATAGGTCCATGACATTCTTCAGGAGATCTAGTGGCAGATTGTTTGAAATCAAGAAATACAAGCATCAAAGGGCATCGATGATAGCTTCTGTCGCAACAGATTTCATCTTTTCGCTAGCCACTTTTATCGTCATGTTCAGCTCTATGCCAATCGCTTCCTTGTGCTGGTCGCTGTCCTGATGGTCATTGAGCTTATCATCACGAAGAAGGCGATATCCATCTTCCGACCAGGTCTTCTTCCCATTCTTGCCATGGATGCGATGGGGCTTGAACAATGCGCATAGCACTACATCTACTGTGCCTTCATTCTGGTCAGCAACTGTGGTGAAAATGGCCCATGGGTATTTCGTTTTCCAAGTGTCTTTAATGCCAAGGCAATGCCCGGACTTAGATGGGGTTGACACTGCCACCGATAATGACGATGTCGCCCCCGATGTTGCCACTGTTTTCGCTGATGATGACTTGGCCACTTCCGATGTTGCCGCTGTTGGCGGTAATGACGACTTCGCTGCCCCCGATGTTGCCGCTGTCGGCGGTGATGACGACTTTGCTGCCCCTGATGTTGCTGCTGTCGGTGGTTGACGACTTTGCCGCCCCCGATGTTGCCGCTGTCATCAGTGATGACGACTTCGCCGCCCCCGATGTTGCCGCTGTCGGCGTTGATGATGATGGCGCCGCAAACAAAGCTTGCGTCTTAAAAAGATTGGTAATCTTGTAGTTGGTCTTGGCGATTATCTGTTTTACGCGCACCATTTTGTCTGCTTTCCGCTTTAACGCAGGCATGTTGTACGTCAAAGATCGAATGTTAATTTATTCTTTAAATCTTTCTAAGGTTTGACAATTTCTTTTAGTGAAATATTCTTTCTAATGTTTGACAATTTAGACTTCAATTCTTTCTTTGATTATACAATTTCTTTTAGTAAAATATTCTTTCTAATGTTGACAATTTGAATGTTGAGTTGGACAATCCATAGAGTTTGACAATATAATGTGGGTATAACTCTTTCTTAAAAGCAACGAAATAAATATGTTTTTGGAAGCGTTGTGGCGACTGCTGTCTGTGACATTTTAAATTGGCATGCGAGAAATCTCATCCCAAGGAGCTTCACACCGTACATGGGCCAGATGACTTCGCACAGCCAATTTCGTGTCAATTAAGGCAGGGACCCTGATAAAGGTTTGTTTGTTTTGTTTTAACCATGTATCTATAAAATAATAATATTATATAATGCACATATAACTATAATAAATTATTTACTTATAAACTATTTACTTATAATAATTCACAGAAAATGATTGCACATACGAATGAAGTTGTGATTAAAGTAACAATATTTGTTTCATTATAAATTAATCTTTGTTCATTCCATTCTCTTTTGCGGAGACACTTTAAATCAACAGCGTTTTTTTATTATTTATGTACGGTCACAATTAATAAATAGCAAAATAAAAAAGAAAGGCCAATTATAATAATCTCAAACGTACGGTCACAATTAATAAATAGCAAAATAAAAAAGAAAGGCCAATTATAATAATCTCAAATGGGATTAAAAGCACATTCACATTCGTTCATTAATATAAAAATTGTGCCATAAAGTATTTGACCACAGTACAATTCAATCAGGTTTTTCGCGCCATCACGGTGTCTAGTTTACACAAAGTGCAACAAACAATACGCCCGCATTACATGCTCAACACTCTGCGATAGTGACATCTTGTCGTCATCGGCTTACAGTGCGTGACACCCATGGCAACATATTTTCCCTGCGCAATTAACTCTCGAGTTACGCAAAGGTGTATACAGCTATCAGCAGTTTATGACAATGGTCGCGTACCCCGCTGTGAGATTGTGCAATTTACAACAGTTGAGTGACTGGATTTGGGAAACTTATGATAGAAGGTAACTCACCAAAAGGGCATTTAACAGAAAAATAGAGGGGCGCTTTTAAACGGGGCAAATTTTAGAGGGGCGCAACGCCCCTCTATTTATTGCTAGCTGGAGCACTGCACTTTGAGGTCAAAGGTCAAAAATGGCCATAAATGAGCTTGTCCGGGCCATAACTATGTCGTTCATCAAGGGATTTTGAAATCATTTGGCAGATGTGTTCACCATCATTGGACAGTGTGTCGCGCGACAGAATTACGTCAATATCTCCAAGGTCAAGGTCACACTTTGAGGTCAAAGGCCAAAAATGGCCATAAATGAGCTTGTCCGGGCCATAACTATGTCGTTCATCAATGGATTTTAAAATCATTTGGCACATATGTTAACCATCATTAGACGGTGTGTCGTGCGAAAGAATTACATCAATATCTTTAAGGTCAAGGTCAAACTTTGAGGTCAAAGGTCAAAAATGGCCATAAATGAGCTTGTCCGGGCCATAACTATGTTGTTCATCAAGGGATTTTAAAAAATCATTTGGCACATATGTTCACCATCATTGGACAGTGTGTCCAGGGCTTGACATTAAGGCACGTCCGAACGACATTCACTGCCTGTACCTAGGTCCGGGCTAGCCAATGTCTTAGGAACATGCCCGACCGGTCGTGTGTATTTCGGGCGGGATTATGTGTTCCGACATAAACATTCAAGGGCCGATCGAAATTCGTAGCTCGTCGGCCCAAATGGTCCGATACAAAATTTCAGGTTTTCCCATCATATTAAAACTATTTATCAAATTTCGGCAGACTACACACTTTTCCGAAAGTGAAATACGATCGTAATCGCCCATTATTTATCCCGCTTTTGATTGGTCCAACAAAATCACAGCGAAAATCGGGATTATCCGCCTGTGTTCGATGCAGATTTTTTTTTTTCCGTAAGTAAACAAATAAATATCAGTGTTTCCCTTCATCTTCGCGGCGAGTCAAAAGGTGTATGCGTCAATCCGGGTTCCGTACATTTCACCTTCACTCGACCAGGTTAAATTCACGAGTCGGCCGTGGACGCTTATTTTTTTCCTGCGTTTAAATTTTCTGTATAATCCAACATTCATGACTAAATCCAGTTTGGTCCAGATTTTGTGCCTTCTTTGTACACATTCACATTCACGCTTGTGTAGTGCGACAAACAACAACCCCACTTGCCAAACATGAAAGACATGATGCCAGCTGTCAATCACATTCTTGGTAATCATATCAGCAAATCAGCGCTCAGGCAGCTGAATACACGTGTCCCCACATGAAGGTGTATACAATAGCTGTAAATGTCACNCATTCAGTATTATTTTAAACAATAACGACATTTAGAGCAATACCGGTAATTATTGACCATATCGGCAAGCTGTTGCATTCGCACATTTGTATTTCTTTTGTCAAAACATCGCAGTCTAACACTGCTGATCATGTTTTCACAATAACCAAAATTTAATCCAGTCTTGACCAGATTTTCCGGTAAATCAGTACACAGTACATTCGACAGTGTATACACCCACGCTAATTTTCGCGCGCTTTTAGACAAAGACTTTACAGGAAAATACATGAGAAATAGATGTTGATAGCGTAAGCGTCGGGTAAGCAATAAAATGAGAAAAATCATTACACGCACGCTTAACATGCGTATGGCGTGACGTTGTACATTGCCGCATAGTTTTCGCACGCTTTTTGTCGCGGCAAAGGAAATGCTTGTGGACATTTTATTTAAACCCATGACAATTACCGTAAGCACAGTTGCCCCCTTTGATGTAATGGTGTAACATGCAAATCTGTGCTTGCCACTAATATTGCGTTGTCTCCAAGGCAATGCCTGTCCGATTAGGCAATTACGCTACGTGTCAAAATCGATCAATTAACGGGGGTCCTGTTATCTTTTCGATTGTCTCGCTATCACATTAAAACAAAAGGGGTTTATTAGTTGTGAATTGGTTTGCTCAAATTGATGGCTGTTTAGTTTAAACGGATTACGCGATGCACATTCGTAAATAAATCCAGTTTCACCAGAATTTTCGCGCCTTCACAGTGTCTGATTCATTCACACTCATAATGCGACAAACAACACGCCTTTATGCTCAGCGCCTACAATGTTAGTTGTAACAGTTTGACGTCATAGCTTACACCACGCGTGCCACCCATGACAACGTCTGCATTCATCAACGGTGTTACACGCAGTCCATGTTTTAAGACTTTCGGACTTAGCAATTTACAATGTTAATTCTAATTTATTCTTCTTGTTAAGATAATGATTTTTTTGTGCATTGATCTTAATATGGATGTAAATTTTGTTTATTCCAGGTTAGTAACATGAGTAATTTAACTAATTGGATATCGCCAAAAAATGGGTACCAAAAATGCATATATGTCTACATATATCGCTATATGTATACATGTCCCGGAAAAGCGGCAAAAGTCCCAGAAAATTGAGCACAATGTCCCGGAATCGGTCTGAAAATTTATGGCATGTATGGTTGAAAGTTTCACAGGAAATATTTTGTTCTGCTCTACATTCGTATATTATATGCACCCCCTACTTGAAGAAAAATTCGGCAGGTAAAAAAGTGCGTATTATATTCGTTTATTTACGGTTTATATAATATTGAAAACACTTATTCTTAATTTTACTGTATTTGTTAGCAAAAAAGTAAAATACACCAGTGTCCCACTTTCAGTCGAAACAACATGATTTTTCACAATCCAAAGGCTTGGTACCTCATTCCCAAAATTGTGAAAAAACACTGGATGAATTAAAAAACCAAAAAATGCTGAACATAATTATGGTCATTACATTTGCAGTCCAGGCGTAGCACAAAAGTAGAGGGCCTGAGAGATGAGGCTGAAATGAAAACTTATGAATAAGTTCATTTATTATTAACGGTATAATTATGGCTTCAAATTCAAAAACCATTTGTAGATGTTGATTTTATTCTTCATCTGAAAGAGGTGATTATATTGCATCATATCCCTGTTGCTTTGACATCCCAGACAGAGATTGTCAAGGTGTCGCGTTTCTACACATTACATTACCTGACTTGAAAAACTCATCAAATGTTGTTTTGGATTCTGACACCTCTGAGTCATTGCAGTACATTTAAATGTATTAGTACTGTCAAATAGATACAAAACCAAGGGAAGTCACTGTTGATTACAAAATGTTCTAATCCTGCTAGAGCCTTCTCCCTTTTATTATTGTTTGGCCGTTTGTAAACCATTTGTTTTTACTCTAATGTATAATTCATTTTTCAATTCATATTTGTTAAATAAATATCATTTGAAGGAAAAAGAAACAAATTGAACATCAATAAAAAAACAACAACAATACAGTGAGGGTATAATTGATCTCTTATTATTGAAGTCATCACTGCATACCCAGATGCTTAAAAAGCGTACCTGAATGACAGTAATTAAACTGTCTTGTCACATTTCTACCCGGAGCTCAAAACATGTTAATTGGAGGGCAAAATGGTTAAAGATCAAAGGCTTGCAAATTGCAATGTTAGTACTGAAAGAATATTAGGACATTGACATAAATTGATGGAATTACCATACTTCATATGGGCAATTACAGTCAACATTTAGGTTGATATTATGTGTTCATTATAGAGAAGTGATGTCTAAAGACTTTGGCTATTGAGAAAGTTTTGAATTTGTTCTAGGGTAGTACCTGTATTAAATATATTTCTTTAGATAAGGGTAAGAAATAAAACTTATAATATTGGTGTAATATTGTTGGTAATGGTAAAAAGGAGTTTAATGTGTGCTCAGTAAAAAAAAGTAAATAAAAGTTCACACAGGTTTGGTTTTATCTTTGTTATTACCAGACAGCTTGTTCCCTTAACCTGGAACCAAACTTCATTTTGTTCCCAGCTTGAGTCCTGGAACCGAACATAATTTTGTTTGTGCCCTAAACATGGAACCAAACATCATTTTGTTCCCAGCTTGAGCCCTGGAACCAAACATAATTTTGTTCCAAGATTTCTGTTTTGTCTTGCACTGTATTCCATGCACTTCTGGGAAGTTAGACAAAAACATATGTTCTGCCATAAAAAATAAAAAATCCAATCAGACAGTTTTCCTGTTTTGGACATAAAGTTATCCGAAATTCTNAATCACAATACTTATAAAAGCATCTTACCAATTTAAGAATTTCTTTAAAAGCATTGGTTTTCTTTTGCAGTAAGTTATGATTACGCATGAATTTCTTATTCTTGCAAATAATCCAAGGACAAAATAATAATCATTGTTGCCTTCAAGGCATTTGTGGAATGATACATTGTTTAAAAAACTTAATTTGTGTCAAAACACTAAAGAAAATCTTTTAATGTTGATATTTAGATCAATTACCCAGTATTTATAAAATAATTATAACTTAATAACCTATATAGTATTTGTTCCTAAATTCTGAGTACAGAAATATGCATCAGTCCAAGCTATTGCTCTATAAAAGACCATACATCTTATTGAAGTGCTTGATTTTTCCCTCCATTTGAAGATTGAGTATGTGCTTAACCATTTGGTCATGTTTATTGAGTCGTTAAAGCAAGCTATTTTATCTGGTTAGAATCAACAAACCATCCTGTGTTTTATAAATAAACAAACCTTCTTGTGTTTTATGAATAACTTTATTGCATGTCAAGTTCCTGTCAAACAGCAGTCTTTCTTGAAGGTTTTTGCGGTTTTAATTGTTTCCTATTCTTTGATACTGTTATTTGTATTATATTTGTCATAGAAGCTATTTTACTAGTCTTCAATTGTGTTGTATGCGTTTTTACTCCCAAACATTGGACTTGTAAAGGCAACAGCTTGCATTTGCTTGAGAAATGGACAAACTACTTGAACTCTTACAATCTGTAATGAAACTTGCAAAGTTATGATGGGATTACATTTTTTTCTGTCAAATTTGGGGCCATTATTCAGCCCAATTCTCAATGTCAAAAAGTATATTTTTTCCCCATATGACTGCTTAAAATTCCAATTGAAGGTTACAAAACAAAGAGTGATAATTTATTTCCCTATGCAGCTCTATTGGTTGAACCTTAGTATATATAATATTGAAAACACTTATTCTTAATTTTACTGTATTTGTTAGCAAAAAAATAAAATACACCAGTGTCCCACTTTCAGTCAAAACAACATGATTTTTCCCAATCCAGAGGCTTGGTACCTCATTCCCAAAATGGTGAAAAAACACTGGATGAATTAAAAACAAAAAATGCTGAACATAATTATGGTCATTACATTTGCAGTCCAGGCGTAACACAAAAGTAGAGGGCCTGAGAGATGAGGCTGAAATGAAAACTTATGAATAAGTTCATTTATTATATACGGTATAATTATGGCTTCAAATTCAAAACCCATTTGTAGATGTTGATTTTATTCTTCATCTGAAAGAGGTGATTATATTGCATCATATCCCTGTTGCTTTGACATCCCAGACAGAGATTGTCAAGTTGTCGCGTTTCTACACATTACATTACCTGACTTGAATAACTCATTAAATGTTGTTTTGGATTCTGACACCTCTGAGTCATTGCAGTACATTTAAATGTATTAGTACTGTCAAATAGATACAAAACCAAGGGAAGTCACTGTTGATTACAAAATGGTCTAATCCTGCTAGAGCCTTCTCCCTTTTATTATTGTTTGGCTGTTTGTAAACCATTTGTTTTTACTCTAATGTATAATTCATTTTCAATTCATATTTGTTAAATAAATATCATTTGAAGGAAAAAGAAACACATTGAACATCAATAAAAAACAAACAAACAATACAGTGAGTAGGGCTGTCACGATTCACCGGTATATCGGTATATCGCGGTGCATGTCGTGAAAAAAATCGCACCGCGGTACGGCGTTGTATTAGCACAGATATAAATACATAACATAATTATTTTGATATAGATATCGTTTTGAAAACTGTAGAAGCGATTCAAAAGGGCTAAATAAATAATCCGTTAATATCCAGGTCAAGCAAGCGCTTCCACTTGTAGATGTTTAACTTTCACGTTTAAAATACGGCGATGTATGGGTCCGTACCTTTTTGGAATTTGGGACCGATTTCCTTTGCAAATAAGTTCATAATTATCAAAAAGATGTTTATTCTATTTTTTATTTTCTTTCTTTAGTATATCGATCGTTCAAAGCATGGCACTTCCGAATCATGTTATCTTAAGATTCTGAATAAGTCGAGGAAAAGTCAGAACGATACAGATTTTCAATACTGGGCCCCCTGACTCCGCATTTTAAACATGCCCTTGAAGCGTTCGATTTACACAGATCGTAGTCACAGCTATTGTAAACAACATGGCGGACATTTTAGAAAAAGACGCGAATAACAATAACAATAACAATGACTACTTCTATCAAGTTTCTTTTACAGTTTCTAGTCATACTATGATACCAGTGTGTTCTGATTAATGAGTTTAATAAAGTTTGTAAAACTTGTTATTCTGCTGTTTTCTTCACAGATACATAATCTGTAAAATATCGCGGTACGTACCGCGATACAGTGTTGCCGTACCACGATATACCGCGGTACGCTCACGGCGTATCGTGACAGCCCTAGTTAGAACCACTAGCTTTTTGAATT
>VMBQ01005042.1:32337-55584 GCA_007657795.1 Dreissena rostriformis | reverse complement strand
GCCCTGTCCGTCTGTAAACATTTAAATTGGCCAGGCCTTTTTCTGCCTATCTCACAGGTCCGATAGTCGGACCCATTCCCCATGCCAAATACACATATTTTTTCCCCAATTCTCAAAAAAGAAAGAAGTTTTTTTTAGAAAGAAGTGTCTTATGACTTATGATAACAGGGCCCTCGATCTGCGTTTTTTGGGGCCGAATATTGGCCCTATCCCCCATCAAAAAAGTATTCTTTTTCCCCTTTTTTTGGAAAAAAAAATCCCCCTAAAAAAAAAAAAGTGTCTCATGATTATTTATCTCAATTTTATTTCAAGTACATCTATTCAAATATACTTAATTATGGAAAAAAGCGTTTAATATAGTTCAATCAGTACAAATATAGTTATAAGAGAGTAAGTAAAATAATCCCCATAAAAGGGAAACGCCGCGAAAAATTCCCCCTCTTAAGGGACCTGGGCCCCTTCCCCTGATGGCCAGAGAGTGCCCTGGATTACTAGACTCTATATCTCAATTTTATTTTTTAAACAACCTACAAAATATATAACCATAATTTATATGATTTTTATCGAAAAAGGCTGGAAAACCCCCTGCCAAAATAATGCTTTTGTCAATGAAAAAATCTTCCCAATTTCGAAGATTTCGCGACTCGAAAAATCCCCATTTTGCTAGGTACTTTTTCCCCAAATAGACAGAAAAAAACCTGTTGGCCATAACTTTTGCAATATAGAAGATAGCAACTTATGTTTGGCATGCATGTGTATCTCATGGAGTTGCACATTTTGAGTGCTGAAAGGTCAAGGTCATCCTTCAAAGCGGCGCAGTAGGGGGCATTGTGTTTTTGACAAACACATCTCTTGTTTGTCAAAGCTTCATGAAACATGCTCAAGACATTTATTCGAATAATATCTAAGCTGAGTTGGGAAATGGTGCTGGTCTGTTAAAAGACATGGCCACCAGTTGGTCAGGGCAGTTTTCCTTCTATTGGTGTAGTGAATCCTTGTGAACAAACTTTTAGTAACCATTTTTGCCAAATCATCATGAAACTTGCTTAGAACAATTATTCACATGATATGTAAGCTGATTTATAAAATGGTTGAGAAAACATCACAAAAGCAGCTCAGAACAATTCAGTTTTATCAAGTCTCAGGTGAGCGACCTAGGGCCTTTTGCCCTCTTGTTGTAACGAAAGGATCAGTATTTGTTAATAACCACAAGTTTGGCTCTAAGTGGGGAGCAGAGACTGCTACTGTGCTAAGAGACAATAATTTCCAGTTATGCACCATTGAATCTTGGATCAACAGTTGATGGTGCCATATTGTTGAAAGATTGCTCAACAGATGATGTTGCTGTTGATCAGTTCTGACTAGTAATGGGTTTACCACTGCACACTAGGCTCTGTTGAGAAGAGAAAATTTTGTATTGCTGAAATCAGTGTTTAAAATAGGGAAATATTTTTAATTTGAATGTACAATTTTTGAAGTCAAATCAAAGTTAATTTAGTTAATGAAGTTAATGAAGCTTAGGACACTAATAGTTGGAAACTGGAATTTATCCATTTTTAAAGATGGAAATTGTTGATAATTAATTAAATTTGTGGGGTCAGGAATAAATGGGATTATTTATGAATACCTTAAAAATTAATTACAGGCATGAATAAGTGGAATGCATTACTCTTGTAAAGAGTTATAATTTTATACTTAACTGAAAAATCTATTTATTTGCATAACTAATTTAATTGGTATTACAAGTTTATTTGGATGTGAATCAATAGTAAGTATATATTATTATGAAGCGTATAAGAAGAAAGGATAGTCACGACCATGGCTCTGAGTACAATAATTACATCTGCGTCCACCCAGTTTACGTTGGACCATCAAAACTGGTGGCCCCATGAACACGATCATGGGGATCATGCAAGGGATAAACATGGCCACCATAGTGATAAACATGGCTACTGTAGTGATAAACATGGCTTCTATACTGATAAACATGGTTTGCATAGTGAAAGACATGGTTTCCATAGCGATATGCATGGTCATCATGGTGCAAAACTTGGTCTCCACAGTGATAAACATTGGAGGCAACAGAGTGACAAAGTGGAAGATCAAAAAGTAAGTAGCACAGATATACAAACTTTTTTTTATTGAGTATTTAAGTTGAAATATGCTTGTTTTTATACTATTATAATGTAGCAGGTTACTGTACCAGTATGTTTGCTTTTAAATCTGTGAATTGATTTTATAACCAAATTCACAGGCTCATCTCTTAAATTATGTCGATGCTTGACCAAATAAAAACTAAGGATTACAAGTATTTTGCTCTTGGATTATAAGAAGCAATTACATGTTAATACCATAAACTTTTCCTCAAAAAAGCATAGTTGATCAGTCACTAAAAGTGGAATTCACCAAGTGTTTCATTCAGTTAATGAATGATTCATGTAATACATGTAATCGATCAGTGCTACACCAATTGTGTATTTTCAATGTCGTGTTTTTCGTGCAGGAAAATTGCATTAGAGACATTTACCAATCATCCATGCATCAAAGCTATTGTGATATGTGACTTTTTCTCCATGAGATCAATGAGTGGCGGTGACAGGCTGTTAGAGCAGAGAATTATCCTCTAGACGGCCTGATTACTCAACCAGCAAGCTGTGGTCATGCATTGCGTCTTCATCTAGATCTTTATTGTGTTTTTTTTTAAAGATCATTCTCCAATATGAGACTGAAAATAAGTCACTTTGTACAGATATTGTTTTAGTAAATTCTTGAAATCTTAATTTAACCCTTTGCATGCTGTGAAATTTGTCGTCTGCAAAAATGTTGTCTGCTGAATTTCTAAAATTAGCATTTTCTTCGTTTTTTTTTTCAGAGAATACTATCAGAATAGCAAACAATTTGGATCCTGATGAAACGCCACGTTCTGTGGCGTCTCATCTGGATCCAAACTGTTTGCAAAGGCCTTCAAAATTCAGTTCCAGCACTGAAAGAGTTAAATTTTGAAGAATGGTTGATTACAGGCTCCAAATCTGCATCATCATTTTATTATTGTATTGAAGTAATGTAATACTTGTTAAAATATTTAAAATATGTTTTTTTCCCCCGAAAAATCAATGTTAAATATCCTTTTCTGTTTATGGACCTTCTTGTTATTGCAATGGAATTTATGGAAACTAAAATACAACTGTAATTTTATACAGAAAAAGAAAAATCATTTTATGCAATATGTTTTGGTGGTGATAGTTTAATGGATAATAAAATCATAGTCTGAAATGTGACACTGTGCATTGCTGTTTTTATTTTCAACTGGCTCAGTCTCGCAAAAAGAAGACAGGGGTGTACGATTCCACTCGCACGCTCAAATGGGCAACTAAAATTTTGATCTGGGCGACTATTTAACAATTTATTTGGAGAAAATTCATGTCTTGGTAGGGGTGACAGTGATCAAGTGAAACTAAGGGTAGAGCAAAGTAAGTAAGGGCAACCTGATTTTGTCTTAACAGATTTTTACACCCCACACAGGGATGTCATCTGTGATGAAATTTATATTCTGTCAGATATTTAATGTTAAAATGCTCTGTCTTTTGTCATATCTCGAAGTACAAAGTTTTAGTATCAAATAAGTCTAACAATTATAACCTATAAAATACACCACCATGCAACAGTAATCACCGTAGCGTAGTGGATATGGTGTCCGCCTAGCGATCGGGAGGTCACGGGTTCGATCCCCACTGTGGGAGCGTTCTTTAGAGCAAATCGAGCTAAAATAAATAGGTTTAAACTAACAGTAATCACATTAGTCACAGTTTAAGATTGATAGCCTTAAATGTTTTCAGTTTTCTGTGAGTGTCTGTAATGTTTGTTAATGAATTGCATGTGATTTTGGTACAGAGGCATAACAGAGTTACGATAATGCAAAACAAAATTCGTTCACAAAAAATGTTTTCCACTAACCAGATCTCTTGACAATGATTTTCTGTGTTCAAAAAAGGGAGGCAATTATGTAGTGAACTTACTGAAACCCAAAGTGGCAGTGATCTCCCTTTTTATTGAGGTACACATTTGATAAAACTTAGTGTCCTATGGTGGCTGCATTTTGTAATTTAGAAATTTTAAATAAATTTATTTTCTTTGAAATAATTTTTTTATTTTAAATAATTTTATTTTATTTTAAATATATTATTATTTATCACTAAGATTTTGGGCAGAATTTAATAACAAAATAGAATTTGTAATCAATCATATTAATTTGTGAATTGGCTAAATTTTGTTTTCTGCATAATTATTTATTGATATGTAAATTGCAGCTATAATTCAAAATTAGTCCCAACTTTTTATGCCCCCGGTAGGGTGGCATATAGTGATCGCATTGTCCGTCTGTCCGTCTGTCCTTCTGAAATTCCGTCACACTTTTCGTTAAGGTTTCGAAAAATGCTCATAACTTCTATGTCCCTTGATATATAACCTTCATATTTGGTATGCATGTGTACATAGACAAGGCCTTTCCATACGCACACAAATTTTGACCCCTGTGACCTTGACCTTGAAGTAAGGGTCTGCGTTTAGGTTTCAAAATCTGCGTTTAGGTTTCGAAAATGGCTCATAACTTCTATGTCCCTTGAGATATAACCTTCATATTTGGTATGCATGTGTATATGGACAAGGCCTTTCCATACGCACAAAAATTTTGACCCCTGTGACCTTGACCTTGAAGTAAGGGTCTGCGTTTAGGTTTCAAAATCTGCGTTTAGGTTTCGAAAAATGCTCATAACTTCTATGTCCCTTGAGATATAACCTTCATATTTGGTATGCATGTGTATATGGACAAGGCCTTTCCATACGCACAAAAATTTTGACCCCTGTGACCTTGACCTTGAAGTAAGGGTCTGCGTTTAGGTTTCAAAATCTGCGTTTAGGTTTCGAAAAATGCTCATAACTTCTATGTCCCTTGAGATATAACCTTCATATTTGGTATGCATGTGTATATGGACAAGGCCTTTCCATACGCACAAAAATTTTGACCCCTGTGACCTTGACCTTGAAGTAAGGGTCTGCGTTTAGGTTTCAAAATCTGCGTTTAGGTTTCGAAAAATGCTCATAACTTCTATGTCCCTTGAGATATAACCTTCATATTTGGTATGCATGTGTATATGGACAAGGCCTTTCCATACGCACAAAAATTTTGACCCCTGTGACCTTGACCTTGAAGTAAGGGTCTGCGTTTAGGTTTCAAAATCTGCGTTTAGGTTTCGAAAAATGCTCATAACTTCTATGTCCCTTGAGATATAACCTTCATATTTGGTATGCATGTGTATATGGACAAGGCCTTTCCATACGCACAAAAATTTTGACCCCTGTGACCTTGACCTTGAAGTAAGGGTCTGCGTTTAGGTTTCAAAATCTGCGTTTAGGTTTCGAAAAATGCTCATAACTTCTATGTCCCTTGAGATATAACCTTCATATTTGGTATGCATGTGTATATGGACAAGGCCTTTCCATACGCACAAATATTTTGACCCCTGTGACCTTGACCTTGAAGTAAGTGTCTGCGTTTGGGTTTCAAAATCTGCGTTTAGGTTTCGAAAAATGCTCATAACTTCTATGTCCCTTGAAATATAACCTTCATATTTAGTATGGATGTGTATATGGACAAGGCCTTTCCATAGGCACACAAATTTTGACTGTCCGTCCGTCTGTGTGTCTGTCCGAAAACTTGAACGTTGGTCATAACTTTTGCAATATTGAAGATATAGCAACTTGATATTTGGCATGCATGTGTATCTCATGAAGCTGCACATTTTGAGTGGTGAAAGGTCAAGGTCATCCTTCAAGGTCAAAGGTTATTTTTTTTGTATTTTTTTTTCAAAGCGGCGCAGTGACAAACACATCTCTTGTTTTGAGTCTATTAAGTTAATTAGGTATGAGTGCAGGTATGCATATTTTGCATCTCATACACTTCTAAATTCACACACACTGGAGATTTGAAGATAAAAACCTTGATAGTAAATAAAAACAAGTAAAAATTCATACCATGTAATTAAGTATTCTTTTACGCTTGTTTTCTTACCAAAGTACATGCTCTTTGAAAAGACACCCGTAATATTGAACTTAATGTTTACAGTTTTTGCCTTGTTTACGTTTGGACTTTTACAGATTTTGCTAAGTTTACATTTGGACTATTTTGATGTATCAGATAGGGATAAAAACAGCATGTAATTCCTGTTCTGTGTGGACTGCTGGACTATTTTGATGTATCAGATGGTGATAAAAACAGCATGTAAATTCTGTTCTGTGTGGTCTGCTGGAGATACAGATCTTTGTATCATAGGCTTTATGGGCACCATAGCCTCATCAATTTCATTCAACTGAAAATCAATTTCAAAATCATAAGACCATAGTCTGTATTGTTGATGGCACCAAACGATTTCCTCACCCAATACTCATAATGAAAAATTGATGTGAACAATATTGGAGGGAAAATTGCAGAAGAACCTAAAAACTATGTAGTCCTGTTGTTTGATCTCTTTCATGGGTGGTTTTTCGGCAACATTTTACATCTTATTAGTTTATGCCATGACTTGATCTTGTACTGTTGTTTGATCTCTTTCATGGGTGTTTTTTTCGGCAGCATTTTACGTCTTATTTGTTAATACCATAATCTCACCGTGGCATTACATGTACGTGCCTTGTATTCGGAGCCAACACACGTAATTTAGATAGGAACCAGACACTTCATACAGAGGCAAGATCAATATACAGAATAGCTCCAGAGATTATTCAATGTTTCTTTCCAGAAATTTGATATAGATACCATCTTAAGAGAGAATCTTGGTAACTTCTTGGTGAATCCTGCGTGGAATGTATTTGTAGAGATTAAACTTTATTATTTTAAATTTTACGCAGAAATGACAGTAGATATTGCTTTTACCAACTGCGCTTTAACGCTTGATCTATAACTCTGTCCAACATATGGGTATGTAGAATATTCACAGTTATAATGTCAAAATGTAAACATAAAGAGGGCCAAACAAACAGGCCTCCAGATTATTTGTATATAAACATTATTTTTATCTTGTAGTTCTCAAACCATTGTGTTATTATATATAGACAGGTGTATCCATTATTATATGCCCTTTTTTCTAATTCAGTTTTTATGCTTCCCATATATATATATATATGGGGAGCATATAGTTGCCAGTTTGTACTTCCGTAATTCCATACTTCCTTCCTTCCTTCCGTCACATTTTTGTTACAGTTTCTCATGGTGCCTTCAATACTTTACTGATCTCTTACATATTTGGCATGTAGGTACTTTGCATGGACCTCTACCTTTTCATGAGGTTTGAGGTCACTGGGGTCAAGGTCACCGAGGCTAATAATAGATTTTCCGTCCCACTTTTCTTACAGTTTCTCATGGCGCCTTTAATACTTTACCGATCTCTTACATATTTGGCATGTAGGTACCTTGCATGGACCTCTACCTTTTCATGAGGTTTGAGGTCACTGGGGTCAAGGTCACTGAGGCTAAAAATAGATTTTCTGTCCCACTTTTGTTACAGTTTCTCATGGCGCCTTTATACTTTACCGATCTCTAACATATTTGGCATGTAGGTACCTTGCATGGACGTCTACCTTTTCATGAGGTTTGAGGTCACTGGGGTCAAGGTTACCGAGGCTAATCATAGATTTTCCTTCGCACTCTTGTTACAGTTTCTCATACCGCCTTCAATACTTTACCGATCTCTTACATATTTGGCATGAAGGTACCTTGCATGGACCTCTACCTTTTGATGAGGTCACTGGGGTCAAGGTCAAGGTCACCAAGGCTAATAATAGATTTTCTCAAGGTCACACTTTGGTTACAGTTTCTCATAGCGCCTTCAATATTTTACCGATCTCTTATATACTTTATTATCAACCTAAGGGGAGCATCCATCATTTTCAACGATTTTTGGTTTTTAGAAGTTGACACTTTTGGCCCTTTGAAATTAAATAGTCCCTTTAAAAGGCCTTTTAATCAATTTTTAATATATGGTGGTATGCATTAAGAAGTTCAGAGAACTAGAACAATTTTCTATATTATTTTCAAAGTGTATTTCAAAGTGTATTATTGTATATTTAATAATTTTAAAAAGCAAAGGACATTGTATATATATATTAGTCAAGTAAAATGTAAGAGATATATTTTTTAATTACTAAGAAGTAAGCATTACAAATTTCCACGTGTTAGGCACTTATTTTGCAAAGGCAACCATTAGTTCTTTAACCCTTCAACCCTTATATATGTATCAAGGAAAAGCGTGCAAAAACATCCACAAAATGTCCATTGATTTGCTTACATAGCATCTTTCATATTTTATATTCCAGACAATCTGTACTTGGCAGCCAAGTTTATAGACAAAACTGGTTTTTATGCCAGAATTATTGACCTTCATTGCTGCCATTTGGTAGAATGCAAATAAATGGCCACTATTGGAGTTTGCTAGCTGGTACATCCTTTCCCGTGTCGTATTGATTTTGTTGTCACCGGAAATTAAATAATGATACCCTCCAGAAATTGAGCGCACCGGCAAAACCTTGAATTCCCAGACAGTTTCTTCAGCTCCATTTTGTCCAATCAAAATTCATATTTATTGGTAAGCATGGGCATAGCAAGTCTCGTTAAGCAGTGGTCCAAAATGATCGTTGTATAATTGGACATCTGTATAATAGTTTGTCTTTGCTAATCTTTTCTGTTAAAATTCACTGCATTATATCATTATTTGACAGAAGTTCTTTCCAACCAATTCCATCGTAAACAGCTGATAAAGCTTACAGTACTTGTAGTCAAGTACATTTGACCTCCAGTCAAGGTCAAAGTCACTATTGTTTACTTGTAGTCAATTTTATTTGACCTCCAATCAAGGTCAACATCACTATTGGTTACTTGTAGTTAATTTTGTTTGACCTCCAATCAAGGTCAATGTCATTATTGTTTACTTGTTTTCAATTTTATTTTACCTCCAGTCAGGTTCAATGTCACTATTGGTTATTTGTAGTCAAGTTCATTTGACCTCCACTCGAGGTCAATGTCACAATTGGTTCTCTTGGCAGAATAGGGTTGGGATCATAGTTAAAATGCTAGTATGAACAGTTTTATCTCAGATAATTAGCATAAATTACCAGAAATAATGCATGAGAAAAATTTGCTTGATCAACTTAGCACCTCGTACATTTGCCAAGAATTTTATGGATTAAGAAATGTAAGGATATGGGCCTCACATGAACAAATTATGGACAGAAATCATCTGAATTTACTTTAAAAGTCCTCAATACCACTATTTCTTGCTCTTTGCACATTATGGCTACTCCCCCGTAGTCTGTCCAAGCGTATAAACTGTGGGCCCATTGGCGTCAGTTATCCTCATGTTTGGATAGTCAGAAGCTTAGCTTTTGTACGCTGCATAACATGGTAAGAGACTAGCTAAGATTGCTGCTTAATTATGACTTTGTAATCTTGATTAATTATTGCATTGCAATTCATGTCTGCAAAGCGGAAGACATTTTTGCAGAAATTTTATTTTTGCAATTACATGTTAAAGTTTCTGTAATGATTGAGATTTACTCTGAGTTCATGTTTGCAGTCATAATGACATCGGTGTTCTGAAAATGGTAGGGGAAAATAATAAGATATTTTAGGTGGAACTCGGCTTTAACTCAATTCCTATTGTAAGCACTTGGTCAGAGCTTCACTAATTAGATTTGAATGTCAAACTTTTGGTATTTTCATAAAATACAAAACAATACATACATGTACATGTGACTTGGTAGTTTTGAATTTATATGAGCCTCGCTCTGTGAAAAGGGGGTTTAATGCATGTGCTTGAAGTGTCGTTCTAGATTAGCATGCAGTCCGCACTGGCTATTCAGGGACGACACTTTCTGCCTTAACTGGATTTTTGCTAAGAAGAGACTTTCTTTAAAACAAAAAAATATCATAAAATCGGTTAGTGTCATCCCTGATTAGCCTGTGCGAACTGCACAGGCTAATCTGGGACGACACGTTACACACATGCATTCAACCCCCTTTTCACAGAGAGCACCTCATTTATATGGTTTTGACTGCAGAACAGTATAACAGTTAGCAAGTTTTTTTTTGCAGTATTTTTTTGACATCACTTCTTGTGCATGGAAATGAATAACCGTAAACACTTGTTTAAGTAATATAATTTTGTTGTTTATCATTAACATATATTATACTATTTCGGGATAATATGCATAAAAGGGAGCATAGAAGTGCAAATTACAAAACATGGCAGTTATTAATACCAGTGAAAGTGTAGTGTTCTATAAAAGGTATCCACAAACTGTTTAACTGAATATTTGCAGTGTCGTTTGATTTGTAATTGCATCAGCAGCATCTGACCTTGGTTGGTTCTTCAAGCAATTCTGTTTTTCTGGGTGTTTCTGGGGTAATAAATGGTACTTAATTGCTAATACCTGTACCACGCAGTTGACTGTCCTATTTTTTGCTGGCATATATCTCGCATAATTCATGTCATTGCTGTTTAGTGTAAAGGTATGCACTGGTATGTGCTTGGGTGCCAAAAAACGTTCATGGTATTACAAACGCATTCTGCAGCCATCTGCAAACCATTGTATTATTATTGTCCTAGAGACAGCAAGAACAGTTCTGAGCATGGCTAATGATTATTGCTTTAGTGTTAACGTGTGAAGCTTATAGCCCGTCAAAGCTTTATTCATGTGCATCTTTAAAATCCATTTTAAATATTGCCTGAAGTTTAAATTCTCTGTGATTTTGTTATCTTCTACAAGGAGAAAACCTGCTTTGTGACTAATGGAGACAGTGTGGTTGGAACTGTCATTGGAATTTCCATAGTTACCATGCAGACTGCCTATTGATTTTGGGCCATGCATGGGTATTGATTGGGGAATTTCTTGAGAGCCAGTCTACTGAAAACAACTGTGGCACAGTCTAAAAGCAGCTATTGCTTAGTTGATGACCTTTTCTGGAAACAGTGAAGAGTCAGCGTCGGAATTTTTCACTTTTTCTCTGGAAATACTTGACACCAGCCAAGAATTGTGTGACTGTTGATCACGTTTGTGTTCTTTTGGGGGGACAGAAAGACAGAAAGGTTTGTTGGAAGAGTTACCAAATGGTTGCGAAGACAATCCGTATTTAGGGCCAAGGTGACTTGAGTTTGGCAACATGGTAAGAAGGGTAGGTGTCAGTTTTAAAACCTTCTTTTTGCTTTTGTGGTTTACTCAGGCCTTTTTCTGTCTATTTGGGGAAAAAGCACCTAGCAAAATGGGGATTTTTCGAGTCGCAAAATCTTACAAATGGGGAAGAATTTTCATCGACAAAAGCATTATTTGGGCAGGTTTTTTTTTACAGCCATTTAAGATAAAAATCATATAAATTAAGGTTATTTATTTTGAAAGTTGTTTAAAAAATAAAATTGAGCTTTAGATTCTAATAATCATAAGTAATAAGACACTTCTTTCTAAAAAACAAACAANCTGAGATGTTTTGCTGCTTTCCTGGTGCAAAATTAGTGTATTGTTGCATTTATTTTATATGCAATTTATAATTTTCATGCATCTTGTCTCCAATAACCTTATTCACATCATTATTGTGCAAGTCATCTTAGTTTTCCTTCTTGTCATCATAATCATCATTGTCAACATCACATCAGCAGCAGCAGCATCATCACCATCATCATCCACAAAAGCAACCACATTAGCAAGAACAGCAACAACCATAATTTATCATCAACCCTGTGATGCTGGACTGGATACAAACTTCACCATCACCATGGCAAGCAGAAATTGGAACAGAGGTGGTTTGTGAAAGGCTCAACCTTGATAAAAAAAGAACAATGAAAGTTTCTTAATAAAACATTGTTCAATAGAAATAAAATGTGCAGATTAAAAAATATATATTGTAAAGTTCTAGAATGTTTTGGCACCTATCATCCTGGTTTTCTTTCCACTTTTGAAACGGATATAATTAATGACCCTTATGGACCATAACACTATAAAGGCAACTGATGAACAAGCTTACTTTCAATCAGATCATTTTTATTTGTGAGCATTAGCTAACAAATAATGTAGAGGCAATTTTGTAAATCACTATGGCTTAACTACGCTAGGAACCGTAACCCGTGACTGCCTGTGTGGATAACTGCAGTAAAATTATGCAGACGATGAATGCTTAAAGCGTCTGCTCTAACCACCGCATGTGCCTGTTTGTATAGTGTGTATGTATTCAAAAGTATTAAACAGCTTGTAAGACAACGTTGGCAAGTCTAGTGTTTATCATTGAAATCTGTACATATTGGCTGCTTTCATGGAAAACTGGGCTTAATGCATGTCAAATAAGATTAGCCTGTGCACACTGATTAGCTGTATCAATGATTTGAAAAAAAAAAAACACATCTCGACCTGTGCTTTAAGACACACTCTTTATAAATTTGAATGGGTTGTGGTCATTTCAAACTTGCGATATAAAAAGCTATAACATAATTTTGAAAACTGAGTTGCGTCTAAGATTATACAACAGCGAACAAATTCAGTGCCTTCAGCGCTTTGATTTGGATTGTTAAAAAACCCAGTATTCTGNTGTATTCAAAAGTATTTAACAGCTTGTAAGACAACGTTGGCCAGTCTAGTGTTTATCATTGAAATCTGTACATATTGGCTGCTTTCATGGAAAACTGGGCTTAATGCATGTCAAATAAGATTAGCCTGTGCACACTGATTAGCTGTATCAATGATTTGAAAAAAACAACACATCTCGACCTGTGCTTTAAGACACACTCTTTATAAATTTGAATGGGTTGTGGTCATTTCAAACTTGCGATATAAAAAGCTATAACATAATTTTGAAAACTGAGTTGCGTCTAAGATTATACAACAGCGAACAAATTCAGTGCCTTCAGCGCTTTGATTTGGATTGTTAAAAAACCCAGTATTCTGTCTGATTATGTAATACAAATTTGAGTATATGTCAATTTGAATGATGTAACCGTTAAATGAGACTTCCTTTAAACGAAAAATACCATTCAAACGTAAAGTTTCATCCCTGATTAGCCTGTGCAGACTGCAAGGTGAACCTCGGACAACTCTTTACACACATGCATTAAGCCCAGTTTTCCCAGAGCTTGGCTCAAATGTGCCGAATGATGTCCCTATATGCCATGGAATTCTTGCACATTTGCAACAAGTCTCCTGTCAATTTGTAACCAATACCGCTGCATGCATGATTCATGGATTCAGCAGGATGCAGCCTTATTTAAATAAATGATAAGATTGATTTTCTACAAGAGGTTATAATTGAGTTGTCTAAGGGTATGGATTCTGCTAGAGAGCTGATCAATAGGGTGTTGGCGTCTGCAGGGTCAATGTAGTTATCAGATTGGAGGCGATGGGACAGTATTGTGTCATACCTTTAACCTGATCTTTGGTTTTCTATGGTTTTGATTAATATTTCATTAGCTTCATTGGTTTTCAATGGTTTTAATTACTAATTAAATTACCTTATTGGAAAAGGAGTTTGTGTCAGGGGGGTGGTTAACTTTGTTGGGATTGAGACTTTTGCATGTCTGGTATAGATAGAAGAATGAGTCTGGCAGGCAATTTGTTTCGATATTGTATTTGAGTTGAGTCCAAGTAATTAATTGTTTCTTACCATCTCCCCTAACTCGAATAAGACATAATTTAGTAACCTTGCAAATTTGCATTTAGTTTAAACTGATTTATTTAAGCTAAATCACTAAGGCTTATTTGACCCCTCTCGAGTCCATTTCTTGGGTAGAACCAGAATTTAGTGTCTTTGGGGAAGATCTTAAGAACGCTCACAGTGATAATTGAACCCATGACCTCCTGGTCGCTAGGCGGACAGTATATCCACTACGCCATGGAGACCTGTAAATTTGCATTTAACAGGTGTCTGAATTGATAATAGTAAATTGTAGATGATAAAAATTAGTTTTAGTGTTAGTAGTTGATATTTCAAGGTCAAAGCCCAGGAAAGTTAATGTCTGGTGGTTCCAGTGCTTCTGTTTATTGTCTTATAATCCTTTCAAATCAGAAGCAAAGTGAAAATGACTTATTGCAACAAGCATAACTCTTTCAGTGCTGGAACCGAATTTTGAAGGCCTTTGCAAACAGTTTGGATCCAGATGAGACGCCACAGAACGTGGCGTCTCATCAGGATCCAAACTGTTTGCTATTCTGATAGTATTCTTTGAAATTTTTTGAAGAAAATGCTTATTTTAACAATTCAGCAGACAACATTTAAGCAGACGACAAATTTCCCAGCATGCAAAGGGATAAAACCAGAACAGGCTACAAGTAACTTGAAGTCTGTTCAGGTTTTATGCTAGGGTTCAAAATAAAGCATTTAAAACTTAAATATAGTAAGAAAAATCAAAGGTCTTTATTTTTGTTTGATGTTCTATGGGACTACAAAGTGTAAAACAAAATGCGTTACCTGAGTGGGAAAGAGTTAGGCTTTAATAATTGCAGAAACGAAACCCGCAAGGAATTGAGGCATTATTACTGCCCGTTATTGCATTTATTGCCTATTGCTGCTGAGCAGAGTACACATGTAGTCCATCACGGTTGGATAAATATTCAGACACACCTGGTGCTACTGAAAAAAAACACCCACCCCTGCAGAAGTACCTTGGGAAATCAGATTTGAGTGGTGTTCAACCCCAGATTTAGATTTGAGTGGTGTGAAACCCCAGCTCTGTATGGAAAGTGAATAGCCTTCAGGTTCCTGGCATTGTTCTGGTAGTCTTGTAAACATAGAATACATTGTTATGAAGTGCCCAGTGTGGCACTGATTTTATTATTATTTTCCGCCAGCCAGCCCAACTCCATGGGAAAGTAGCTTAGGTTAGGAACTTTGCCTGTGAGGATTTCACACATTCTTAGCATAATCGGCTTCAGATCAGATATTTTTGTAGGGAATCTGAGATGAATGGATGTGCTTGGAACTTAATAAGTTTGTCTTCTTTGAAATCAGAGTGGGTTTGTTTTGAAATTCTGAAGTACAGACATCGTTAATGCAGATTTATGTGAAGTTTTCATAAGTGGTTTTGATCAATTTGCAAATTATTTATTGTGGAAGTGGTATAGTGAAATCTTAGAGGATAATTTTGTGCAAAACATTTGCCTACAACAGCTTATTTATTTTAAGTCGAATTGTGTTTTTAATGATTTTAATTGGACATGATGAAAGCTTTGAGGAAGAAATGGAGAGTTTCTTGGGTAAGTTCTGTGAAAAAAAAACAAATAGCTAAGATGAATGCATTTGCGTAAAGTGTCGTCCCAGATTAGCTTGTGCAGTCGGCACAGGCTAATCAGGGACAACGCTTTCCGCTCTTATGGAATTTTTTGTTTACGTGAAATCTTTTCTTAACAAAAATCCTGTTTAGGTGGAAAGTGTTGTCCCTGATAAGCCTGTATTAAGACTGCACAGGCTAAAAGGGGATGATACTTTTTGCATATGCGTTAAGCCTTGTTTTCCCAGATCAAGGCTCATATTAGTTGATCCTGGGCAGAGTGTGAAACTGTGGTATCTCCTTTCCATTTCTTGTTCAGATACATTAGTTGCACGCTAAACTCTCAAGATTCCCTTCAGTTTGTCATTTTGCNTTTGTTTTCGGCAACACACTCTTTAATTGTTTCTAAGCGACAACAAACTGTTGAAATGTGTTACTCGACAGTTTGCATTCGAAAGTTCACGCCTGACTGCACACCGGATACTCCAGTGTTTGCATTGTACAAGCTCGCATACTACACCTGTTAATCACGTGACGCTTAACAGACGCTGCATACATGCATGGTGTGAAATGAAAACAAAGGCTATCAATTGAGCGTGTCGGTCAAAAACGTCGATACGATTCGTATCCTTGGAGATTTATGACATTCTTTGCTGGATTATAGAACAGAAAAGACATTTTATTTAGACTTATACGCAAGTACATCGTCTTAATACAAACAGTATAAAATAAATATGTCACATTTTCATTACATTTAAGTTGAATACAAATAAATACATGTATATAAAACATAATTTTTTTTTGTTATAGTGTACACTCGAAAACTGGCTATTAAATTAACCGAATTACGCCATATTTTCTATCAGAATATGTGGAATATTTACAACGGGAAGAGATGCAAATGGTTTGGTGTTTTCAATTTCTATTCAATTAACCGAATTATTCAATTATCCGATATTCAATTAAGTGGAATCTACTGTACCATAAATATTACTACATAAAATCAATTTCTTGACTAGCCATATTTTGTTAAAAATATACAGATATGAGTAATTAAGTGAACAAACTAAGCATGCAATACACTCATCAATCATAAATTACTCTAGTACCTAATAAATGCAAAATGTTAACCGAATCACTCTTATCATACAATCATACCATGGTGATTTTAAATCAATCTTGCGCATAAGCTTGGAAAATTGAAGATTTTTCAGTTTTAAAATTTACATGTTGCAATAAAATATGTGTATAATTTTATATGAACATCTATAGATATGCAGTTCCGGAAAAAAAACATAACTTGAATAGTTGTTTGATCACTTTAATATTACAACCCCATCCGTTTATTTAATCTAGTTTCCCTGTAGTTTCCCTGACAAAAAACGCAAACACTTGAAGAAAGGTTATCAGGAGGTTTCCAAGAGAATCCTTTTGGTAAAATATATATCCATTTATCTGTGAAGATCTGCAATATAAATAACTCTGGGTTCATGTGATTTTCTTCAAGTGTTTGCAATATAAATTATGGGTAATCTGTTGAATTCCAAAAAAATACTAAAAATACAGCCAAATAATCAGCGATTATCTACATATAACTCCGCAATCAGATTGCAAGCAAATGGTTTTATTATCCATGAGTCACCTGTTAGGTAGAATAAACGTCTGGATTTTGAGATTGTTCAGAGCCCCAAACCTGTTCTGAGATACCCTCCAACAAATTTGAATGAAATCCTCTTAAGACGTAAACATATTTTTTCTCAGGATATCTGGAGTCCGTTCAGGTGTCGAAAGAAAACATAAAAAGAATAAAGCTTTTTTGGATTGTTTATAATGTTTTCCATCTTGTTTTTATCCAGCTTTAAAATTGTATGATCAACAAGTTTTTTAAGACATCTGTTCGCAAAGCATTTGCACATTCAGTTACTGTTGCCTGTTTTAGAACACATATTTTCTGTACTTGTTATTCAGAACCCCAAGTCCAGTTTACAGTTTCCATAATTAGTTGCCAGAACTATCATTGTAGATAGATTTTTTAAACAAGATACAAATCTTGGGGCAGTCATTGAAAGTAAGTATTTTTGAAAAAATAGCAGAATTCCTGTACAATTACTTGACAGTACAACAATGTTACATGTGCACCTATATAAAAACTTAAGAATTTGAGCAAGCCCAGTAAAAATTTCTTAGGCGTGAGGATTGTAAATTTTGCTTTTTGTGTGATTTCAGACGGATGGAAACACAAGTTTCCTTCGTGCGGCCCGTGATGGCAACCTGGAGGAAGTGCTGGACTACCTGAATGGGAGCACAGACATCAACACCAGCAACCCGGTATGTAGTGATAAGTTTGAGCCTGGTTCTGGAAAAACTGGACTCAATGCATGTGCGAAAAGTTTCGTCCGCACAGGCTAATCAGGGTCAAAACTTTCCGCCTAAACTGGATTTTCGTTAAGAAGAGACTTCCTGTAAACGAAATATATCTTAAAAGGGAAAAGTGTTGTCCCTGATTAGCCTGTGCAGACTTTACAGGCTAATCTGGGACGACGCTTAAAGCACATGCAATAAGCCCAGTTTTCTTAGAATGCTGCTCAGTTTAAAAGCATTGTCAGGAATCTGCTGGTGGTTGGTATTGAGGCACTGTCAGATGAATCAGGATGTCAAGACGTGTTCGGCAAGGTCTAAAAAAAACGCTCATAAAGTTTAGTTTTGTCCCATAATTTGGAGATACCACAGCCAAATGTTTATACTTTTTAAGCAATCTGGACTTTGTTGAGGACCTTATTTGGTTAGTGTGTGACCATCACTAATGTGTTAATAAACAAAGTCCACTTGGGGTATATTGATTTTGCACTGGAAAGGCGATTGGTTGGTTTGATGGTTTGACAGTTGGATGGTAATTCTGTAGACCATTTTGTGTCAGAATGCTATTTAGAGAAGGCATTGACCTACGATCATGCATATTGGTATGCTTTTTAGGGGGGAGGAAAGGAAAATGCCCATCAATTTTGAAATCAACAGGTTGAAGGTCAAGATTACAATGGGTTGTAAAATGGCATTTGTTTCTGCATTATCTTGAGAATGCTTTCACCTACCATCATGCAAATTGGTATGATGATTAATTGTGACTAAAGGAAGATGCCTGATCATTTAAATGTTAAAAGGTCAATGGTCAAGGTAACACAGGGGCATGTTACATGAAATGTTATTTTAACATGATTTTTAGAAATTACTTACTTTGACAAATGATCATCATAATTGGTATGTTAGTGCCTCTTAGGAAAGGAGTACCATATTGATTTTAAGATCGTTAGACCAAGGGTCAAGGTCACAGAACATGCAATTTCAAAAAATCTCTGAACAATTTCATATATTGAAGATTTGGCTGCAAGTTGCGGGAGGCAAACATGTATCACAAACATCTCTTGTCTAATGACTCTAACTCTCTGCATGCTGGGAAATTTTGTGGTCTGCTAAAATGTTGTCTGCTGAATTTCTAAAATTAGCATTTTCTTCGTGTTTTTTTCAAAGAATACTATCAGAATAGCAAATAGTTTGGATCCTGATGAGACGCCACGTTCTGTGGCGTCTCATCTGGATCGAAACTGTTTGCAAAGGCCTTTAAAATTCGGTTCCAGCGCTTAAAGGGTTAAAATGCATCCGCATGTTATCAACTTACAATTGAGTCTTTCTAATGCTAAACCACATGAAAGTTGCTTTTTGAGTACTTATTGTTTTGAATATGGCTTACATGCAAATCTTTCATTCTGAATAATAATTCCCACATCCAAAGAACACACATTGAGTTTAGCTGTGTGCATTTTAACCCTTTGAGCGCTGGAACCGGATTTTGAAGGCCTTTGCAAACAGTTTGGATCCAGATGAGACGCCACAGAACGTGGCGTCTCATCAGGATCCAAACTGTTTGCTACTCTGATAGTATTCTTTGAAAAAAAATCGAAGAAAATGCTAATTTTAGAAATTCAGCAGACAACATTTTAGCAGATGACAAATTTCCCAGCATGCAAAGGGTTAAGAAAATAGTGATAGAGACGGGTAATGCTTTGATCAGCTGGCAGCCAATTAGTGGTTGAACATAAAGAAATGTGAGCGTGATACTAATTAATAGCATCATCAGGTCTTTGATGGAAGCTGGGAAACATTTATAAATTACCTAGTTATGTTTATTGAAGGGTTTGTGTTGTTTGTCTTTCTTATTCATGTACTTTCACCACTGATTTTTGTAATTACCCACAAAATGGTTGTTGATTAAGAGATGCTGCCAAACGCTAATGATGAATAACTTGTTTATTTTTTATTGGATCTGATTTTCAGTGCTATCTTTTTTTTTAGAAGGTCTTGGACAAAATATATTGAAACAAATTGGCCAAAAGGTTAAGTATTCTTGGAACAAATGTGATTTTTTGTTGTGGGGTATCCATTGCATAACACAGAGAGGTTAAATTATTTTTTAACTTTTTTTTCATCCAGTTTGTAAATAGTCAAAGAAAACGGCTTTGTTAATTGTAATAAAGTTTTTGGATTTTAAATTTTACAAGAAGCACTGTTTATGTTAAAAAATTCACTTGAATAAATGGTTAAAATACTTAATGCATGTACGTAAAGTGTCGTCCCAGATTAGCCTGTGCAGTCTGCACAGGCTAATCAAAACAACACTTTCCGCCCTAACTGGATTTTTGCTAAGAAGATTCTTCCTTTGAAAAACAAAACAATAAAAGCGGAAAGTGTTGTCCCTGATTTGCCTGTGCAGACTGTACATGCTAATCTGGGACGACCCTTTACACTCATGCATTATTCCCCGTTTCTCAGAGCACGCCTCATATATTGAATGGTATTGTTTTCAGAATGGACTCAATGCCCTCCACCTGGCCTCCAAGGAGGGCCATATCAACATCGTGACCGAGCTCATCAACCGAGGGGCCAACATCGAGGCTGCTACCAAGGTAACGTGACACGTGGTAACACAAGTTTCATGACCTTCTTGTTGATTTTGAAGATAATGGTGTCCAGTTAGAAAACCATGTGAGATTATTGAGATTATCAAAAAAAAACTAAAGGCTGTTAGCTCTTTATAAAATGTTTTATCTTGTTCAAATAATTCAACCATGTTAATATGTTATAACCTTTTAACATTTCTATATCCAGGGGTTTTTCTGGCTATTTTGGGAAAAGGAGTCTGACCAAATTGGGAATTTTTATCGACAAAATTGTCCATTTTGGGAATTTTCGAGTCGATGAAACAGTCAATTTGGGAATTTTATCATGCTTAAATAAGTCAGTGGTTTAACGAATAAATTTGTTTTTATTTGTTATTTTGTCTTCTTTATATATACACATGCAATATTGGGCATGTTCAACGTTTATTCACTTCATATTTGAATGTATTTGATGAAGACTGAACTTTATCTGAGTCGCTAAAGGCTTTATTATGTAGCGGATGAAGGGAAGTCACTTTTTCGATATAAATTATGTTTGCTTTTTACGATTTTAAAAAAAAAAAAAAAAAAAAAATTTTTTTTTTTTTTTTTTTTTTTTTAATTGTGAAATATGTAATCAAAATTCGATTGGGAACTGGTCCGTTTGCTTTGGGAATGCCTCCGTTGTACGGAGGCGCAGACAGTGCAGAAAAACCCCTGATATCACAAGCTAAAATGTTGAAATTAGTAACTAACATTTGATTTCCTTACCTGTTGCAGAAAGGGAACACAGCGTTGCACATTGCCTCCCTGGCAGGACATGAGGACATTGTCAAGCTGCTGGTTGCCACGGGCGCCAAGGTCAATGTTCAGGCACAGGTAGGTCTAAGGTCATATTCTGGAAACATGTTAAGAAAATGCTTATAGGTTTGGCTTTGTGCATTTTCATGTCCTTGACTGAAGATTTGAATATAGGCACCCCTTTTATACTCTTGCTAATACAGTTTGAGAGGAGTTATTTTAGAGACAAACTGTTGGTCCGTTGTCGGTCAGTAAGTCCACTTTTAATTTTATTAGTGTTTAGAGCAAACTTCTACAACCTTTATCAGGCGATTAAATTAAAGCTTTAAATATGACATCACCATGACATTTAGATGTGGGAAACACTTTTGTCATGCCGTAAAGCTGACAATGCAGTGGGTGGGTGGGTTATAAGTCATCTTTGCAACAAGGCTCTAGTGAAAAATTTGGTGATGAATAACCACAGTTCTTATTCATTGTAACCAGACTGGTTCACAATTCCATTCCTCTACACTCTGATTTCAGACTGGTTCACAATTCCATTACTCTACACTCTGATATAAGACTGGTTCACAATTCCATTTCTCTACACTCTGATTTCAAATTGGTTTCACAATTCCATTTCTCTACACTCTGATTTCAGACTGGTTTCACAATTCCATTTCTCTACACTCTGATTTCAAGCTGGTTTCACAATTCCATTCCTCTACACTCTGATTTCAGACTGGTTCACAATTCCATTACTCTACACTCTGATTTCAGACTGGTTCACAATTCCATTACTCTACACTCTGATATCAGACTGGTTCACAATTCCATTTCTCTAAGCTCTGATTTCAGACTGGTTTCACAATTCCATTTCTCTACACTCTGATTTCAGACTGGTTTTACGCCGCTGTACATGGCTGCCCAGGAGGGTCACTCAGATGTGGTGAAGTTCCTACTGGCTAATGGGGCAAGCCAGAGCCTCTCCACCGTGGTAAGTCAAGCCTGGGACATTTTGTGCGTCTCAGACCTTTTTGAAAAAAGCTTCTGGTTTCAAAAAGGGAATTTCTCAACGAAAAAGCCCAATTATTTTTTACCTTTTTGAAAAAAAGCTTCTGGTTTCAAAAGGGAAAGTTCACACCGAAAAAACCCATTTTAGAATTTCACAACCAAAATGCCATGTTGGCAAATGCGCTTCTTTATAAGTAACATAGACCAAAAATAATATGTTTANCAATCCACTCGAAGTTGCGTTTGACGGTATCGAGTGCCTCCGTGGTGACCTCCTGGAGTTCCCGGTACACCTGCTTGTCCTTCATGAGGCGGCGGTCACCTGAGGGCCACAGTCTCCAGGAGTCACTGTCAATGATGTCCGCCAGCAATATCTCACCTGTGGACAGTTATATGTACACCATAAACTAGGATTTATATCAGGGGGAAAGCTAATACATATAGACAGAAAGGCTTAAAATATATGAAGTCTGACTGCTGTTAATGTCAAGTTTAGATATAAACAAGCAAATTTGTTGAATTGATATCCCCCACTTATTAATTTTTTTGTGGCAGACGGAATGACGGTTGGACGGACAACACCAATTCTATATTCCTCCGCCTTTTGGCGGGAGATTATAAGCCAACAATCGCGTCTGGAACTTCAAGCCATTGCATAAAAAGAGTTCCGCGGTCGGAGATGACCGCATTGAAGCCGGATTTTTGATTTAAATGACAGGAAAGTACCTTTCGTGTTTTTGTCAATGCAATACTTAAATTACTGAAATATTGTTCAAAGGTCAAAATGAAATGTAAGTACTTTTCAAGGCATGAGCAAACCTTGTGTTATGTTTTGAATGCATGCATATACATGAACAACAATAACATTTAAGGTCACAAATATGAACTTGAATTGACAATTAGGAAAGTTTGATCTCAATTTTTTTATTAGCAAATTAGTAACATATTGTTTGAAGTTTCCATCAATTTCATTATCAAATGTAAGAAAATAAACTTAGATGAAATAATACTATTTATTGTTTTGCTTTCACATACCTACACAGAAATCCAGACAGCCTTATGATCACTCCAAAAGGTTTCTATCACACCAGTTCTAGCAGATAGATTGGACACATAAATATGATCCAAGCTTGAATGATAGTCTGTGGTTTCACTTGGCGGGGTAGCCTTCAGTCCACTCAAAGACATGAACTTCTGAAGTTTTACAAGGTCAGAGCTTGGTTTTC
>VMBQ01005042.1:0-20052 GCA_007657795.1 Dreissena rostriformis | reverse complement strand
GGGGGGGGGAACACTAACAGAGTTGAGTGTGAAACTGTTGTTTCTGATGGAGAATTATTAAACAGATACAAAAGTCTGTTGATTGGCCTTCAATATAGCAATAGTGGGGGAAATTGTCGAACAGTGGACGGATTTTCTAAATTCCCCCGGTGAAAAAAAAAGAAGAGAAATAGTAAAGTTGTTAAGATCATACGCATAGATAGCAGTAACCAGTATAATATGACAGTTAAGGGATCATTGCTATGCATCAGTCATAGAGCATAATCGTTATCTGCTAGATTGTTATGCCACTAATGCCTTGTTATGCATTGTTGTACCCATAGTAACATGTTTCAGAATACAAGTGTATGTATTTGTTGTTAAAAAAAACATCGTAATTTTTATACAACAATAACCATGGAAATGTGTCCAATCTGCAGGGTGGAGGGCTTGTCAATGATACTACAAAGGTTTGTACAGTACATGACCTAGCAATGTTGTGACCTTTACCTCTGACCTTTGAACCCAAAGGTCGCACGCATCATTTTCATGCCAGCATCTTGTAGCATTATATTCATATGGAAAAAATAGTTCAGGGTCGTTTAAGGGAAGTGGGGTGTAATGTTAGTGAAAAGAGAGAATTTTCTATAATTAAAAGTAAATTAAGGAAGAAAAAAAGAAAACTATGTGTAGCACTAAACTATTCTTATGCTGGCATTTTTAGCTGTGTATTGTGATACGCTTTTTGTCATGGTTTTCTTTTGGCATAGTACATGAGTTGATGTTGTGTACATGATTTTGGTAGTTTTTCTGTTATTGCACGTGGGTATTGTTTGTGTTTTTGTGACTTTGAGATGCAGGATTAAATATGCATGATATGATGGTCATTGCTAAAACCCATGTTACAGTGGGTTGACGATCACGCATTGCTCTCAAGGCGTCCAAAAATGTTCAGAATTTTGAGGTTGCCAGCAGCGCAGTGGCAATGCTATGGGGTTGCCTTGCCATCGGCTAGAACAGCAATCATTTTGAACATGTTTAGAGACATCACAGCAACTAGGCGTTTGCACAGTGCGTTGTAGAAAGCACTATGTGATCCCCATTGCAGCGCTGTGGGCTTGTCTAGAGCCATGCAATAGGGACACTAAACAAATTTGATCAAGATGCCATAAAAACGCTGTGAGGACGCTGTGTGAATGCCATAGAATACAAATTAAATCCTTTTTTTAACCTATTTTCTGGCGATCACACGGAGCTCTGACAGTGTTCTTAGAACGCAGGGCAAGCGCTGTGGCAAGACTGTCTGGTGTGATCTTGCTCTACTAATTGAGGCATGTTCTTTTTTCAGTCAAAACAGGATTTTTTCTCTTCATTAACTGTCAAAGATCATAATATAACTAAAATATGTATTTGTGGTTTTCTAAGCAAACTTTCAGTCAACTATTATGCAATATATAAAATAATTATAATGAAATTGCAAACTACCTACACAATTATCAAGTATGTGTGTTGGTTTACTTCATTCTTAAACTATTTGTTGTTTAAGGTTTCTGGTAACTATTTTGTTTGTGGTTAAACGCATGGGGTCTTGACGTTTTTTGAAGCTGACCTGAAAATGAAGTAATTTGTGAGCTACAGTATAGGGGACCTCTCCTCTGTCATCCACTTCACTTTTCATCCTTGCTCTCAGGTGAGCACTTTCGGACATTGTGGCCATCTTGTTTAGTAAGAAGCTAATTCTACTGTCATACTCTTTGTTTGTGATAAACTTCATGACATTTTTGTGTATAGGATTTCTGTGGTTATAAGTATGTTTTGTTTGTTTGAGTGTTGTAAATGGTTTTGTTTTTGAGTATGTTGTGAAAATAGTTACATTGAATTTTAAAATGTGTTATTGTTTTGGGAACTGCTTTTTGTCACTCTGAATATAGTTAATGCTTATTGAATAAAAAGCCCTTTAATTTGTCATTCAACCTTATAAAATTGTATTTGCAAGTTACCTTAAAGATTATTCTTTCTTTTTTTCTAACTTAAGCATAAATTTTAGAAATTTCTGAAATCTGTTATTTCCATCCACAATACAAATTTAGACACACATGTATTTAATAATATATAGTTATATTTGTTGTCGGATTCCATTATTTTTTCTCTGGAGGTTGATATGTCTATGAGTTTGGTTGTATCTTCCCATTTTGTGTTAAGATCAATGTTTACCTTGATCTAGATTTGTATTTCTTTTCCACACTCATATTGTTATAAAAATGATACCTGCCAATATCAATGTTTTTAGAGGTTTGAATCATTTGATAACCTGGATAAAAAAGATGTGTTTCTTTGCTTCTTCTTTAAACAATTTGGTTACAAACAATAGTAATTGATAAAGATTTACGAAACAGTTATTTAACTAGCGTCCACCGAGTTTTTACATCTTATGTAATGCATATATAATATATTAATTTGTATATAAGAAAATCAAGTGAATGTCATAGTTTTTTGCTTTTTTATAGCCTCATTTTTGTAGTATCCATTGGCAAGCTTAAACAACATCACCATTTTGAAAGTATTTAAACAACAACATTAACAATCATATTCTCTCATCTTACAGAGTGGGTTCACCCCCTTGCACATCGCCAGTCACTATGGCAATGTCAACGTGGGGACACTGCTCATCCAGCGGGGAGCAGATGTTAACTTCAAAGCAAAGGTATAGTCAGTTGTAATCATGGTGATTTTTCCATAACAATCCTTATTTATTTTGTGCTACCCTGGCACCAAAATCCCTGACACCAGTAGGTAAAAGAACAGATATTTCATTGACATTTGGGTACAGTGTGTCATGTTAATTTCCCTCAGCAGGTCTAAAAAAATGAAGTGTTCCACAATGTCAATAGAATATCTGTATAATCATAATCATTCATCTAACGTTGATAACACACGTTAAGCTTTTTTTGTTCTGCACGCAAAAGTGAACATCCATTTTGTTTGTGATTTCCAAATAGCCTGTGGTATTGTTTGTGATTTTCAAAGAATTGGAATTCATCTTTCACCAATACAGAGGGAGGTGCTTAAACTGACAAAACAAGTATTGGGCTATAGTTATTTCTGTTGCTCTGAAAAGCATTGCTGCCCTGTGTGTAGCAAGCAGAAAAGGTCATGAAACTGTGGAACATGCTTTTACCTCAGATAGGTTAGAGCCTTGTTCTGAGAAAACTGGGCTTAATGCATGTTCATAAAGTGTCGTCCCAGATTAGCCTGTGCAGTCTGCACAGGCTAATCAGGACAACACTTCACACCAACAATGGATTTTCTTTTAGAAGAGACCCCATTTGAACAAAAAATTCCATAAAAGCAGAAAGTGTCGTCTCTGATTAGCCTGTGCTGACTGCACAGGTAAATTTTGGATGACGCTTTAGGCACATGAATTAAGTCCAATTTTCACAGAACAAGGCTTCGTTAGTTTGTCGCTTACCCCCTGCTATGACCTCCCCTCTGTTTCAGAACAACATTACTCCGCTGCATGTGGCGGGCAGGTGGGGCAAGAACACCATGATCACGCTTCTGTTGGACAGCAAGGCCACGATCGATGAGAAGACACGGGTAAGTGAGCGGGAATATTTATAAATCTGCTATAAACTTTATTAATTTGGTAATTGCATACTATCTGCATCACAGATTGATTTCCATGTTGATCTATTGGAATTTAAGTTATCTTTATTTTTTACATTTAAGTGTTAAATACACTTTTAACCAGTCTTTATCAGTTTTTATTTAATTTTAATACCTGTAACTTATTTCTTGGTACTGAATTTTCTACTGTCAAGTACCAGTATATAATAATAATATAATATGTTATATGATTTGAGAATGTTTTGGGAAAACTGGGCTTTATGCATGTGTGTAAAGTGTCATCCCAGATTAGCCTGTGCAGTCTGCACTGGCTGATCAGGGACGACACTTTCCTCCTTAACTGGATTTTCGTTTAGAAGAGACTTCCTTTAAACAAAAAAATTCATAAAAGTGGAAAGTGTTGTCCCTGATTAGCAGGTGCGGACTGCACAGGCTAATCTGGGAGGACATTTTGAAGCACCTGCATTTAGCCCAGTTTTCTCATTACGAGACTCATTTGTTCTCCTGATCTTTCCTGACAGGATGGCCTGACCCCACTGCACTGTGCAGCCCGGAGTGGGCATGAGAATGTAGTGGACACTTTGCTGATCCGAGGGGCTCCGTACCAGTCAAAAACAAAGGTGAAATGTCAAAGGAAAACATATGAACCTCACCATAGATCTGCAATTATCTTCCTTCACTGAATTGATTAACTCTTCTTCGCATGATAAATTAATCTACTTGTCTCATATCTGGTTTACATTCAATCATCTTTTTTCACAGAATGGGTTAACTCCCCTGCACATGGCTGCACAGGGTGATCACGTTGACTGCGCCCGTCTGCTCCTGTACCACAGGGCAAACGTGGATGATGTCACAATGGACTACCTGACCCCGCTGCACGTGGCCGCGCATTGCGGTAATGTGGCAACAGCCAAGCTGCTTCTAGACAGGAAGTGCGACCCCAATGGCCGCGCTCTGGTACGTACTTGCATGGACAATGTGATTATTGATCTGAGTTTGGATTTAAGATTTAAGATTTATTAACAACATCTCCAGAAGGCTAAGGGCCCATGTGGACACATTTGATTACTTGCATTATGATAACAACATTAATAGATCAACATGTATATACATAATTATGAGCAATCTGCTTGCACATTTCTCAAGTAATTAAATTGAAACTTAAAATAAATCATCACCATAAAGTGAAGTAGATCAAGACACTTTACATGCCCAGTGATCCACATTGCAGAGTTATTTTCCCTTCAACATAGCTGACTATGCGGTGAGTGGTATTATTAATTATTTACATATGTTACAAAGCTTTAGTTATCAACCTGATCTTGCCATTGTAGAGGTCCTCATAAAGCACTCAAGCTTTATGTAGTTACCTTGTCAAGTTTATGGGAGACGTAAGTTGATGGCAAAAGGCTGCTTACCAGTTTGTTTTGCAACAATTTCTACTATTTGGGTTCTTTTGTCAAATACCACCATTTAGAATAAAATGTTATTACATGCGTATGATTCCAGAATGATTTCACCCGGCTGTTATTCGTCTAATACCATTGACTATTTGAGCATCGTTCTGGGAAAACAGGGCTTAATGAATATGCATAAAGTGTTGTCCCAGATAAGCCTGTTGAGTCCGCACAGGCTTATGAGGGACGACACATTCCGCTTTTATTGTATTTTTCATTTAAAGTGAGTCTCTTCTAAGAGAAAATCCAGTTTAAGCGGAAAGTGTCATCCCTTATTAGCCTGTGCAGATGAACGAGGCTCATATATTTAATTAGAAGGCCATCCAACTGTCTTATGAATGAGGCTCATATATTTAATTAGAAGGCCATCCAACTGTCTTATTATTTGGGGCAGTTTGAAGATCCTTGACTTTTATATGGAAATTCATCTTAAGGCAATTGAAAAAGATTCAATACACACTTAAACTAGAACTTAAAAAAATCATTAATGTGTATGATTTCAGAACGGGTTCACGCCCCTGCACATTGCCTGCAAGAAGAACAGGATCAAGGTGGTGGAGCTGCTGCTGAAGTATGGAGCATCCATCGAGGCCACCACAGAGGTCAGTAACCCGCATTACATATGAGTCTGGCTCAAGGAAAACGGGGCTTAATGCATGTTCGTAAAGTGTCGTTTTAGATTAGCCTGTGCTGTCTTAAAGCACGGCTCACATGTCTGATTTTAAAGGCAGATATTTACATTTGTTTCTAGATATTTTATCTTCATCAATATTGTAAAATCATTTATATTAGTCCGCATGAAATTTCATGGTTTTACAATGACTTTTTGTGGACATGTGCATACGCTGATTTCTGATTTTGGAGAAAAAAAAATAAAAAATTGTGTCAGTCCTTTACAGTATAATTTATTACACTGGCTCACTCTACTTGTATTTAATTGTAATAAAAAAATGTTCGATTCAGATTCTAATGTCCTGTCTGCATTACCTCCCTTTTTCATACAAAACTTTTCTGTTCGCAGTCCGGGTTGTCTCCCCTGCACGTGGCCTCGTTCATGGGTCACATGAACATCGTGATCTACCTGATCCAACACGACGCGAAGCCCGACTACCCGACGGTGCGAGGCGAGACGGCACTGCACCTGGCGGCTCGCGCTCAGCAGACAGACATCATACGCATCCTCCTTAGAAACGGCGCAACTGTGGATGCAAGAGCTAGGGTAGGATGCTGTTGTTATTACGGTTGCTCCCTTTATCACTCAGATTCGCACTTCAACGCATGTTTAGTTCCTTAGAAAATCAAATTTAAATCTTAGACCTTTCTTGCTAGATTCAAGTTTTAAAGGCTCCATTTCCAACGCTAAGGTACTGATGAGCAGCAAATAGCATAAAACCTGAACTGTAAACAAGTTATTCACAGGATGTACTGGTTTTACGCTGGTGGCATAAGCTACTTTCACTTTGCTACTGAGCGGGAAAGGTTTATCAGACTTTATTATGTTAACATTTCCTATATAGGTCTTGGTTATTAAACTGTACAATTTCATATTAATTTGATTTATACAAATATTTAAAAGTATTTTTAGGGGGATAATATTATGCTAAAATGTCATGTTACATGACTAGAGCTACAGTGTAAAAAGACACTACTAGTTCAGACTTTAGGTTATATAATTGGAACTATTAAAAAAATAAACACTGAATAGTTCAGACTTATTCGCATTAAGCTAGAAATTGAGCTGACCACCCAACCAAACACATTCTAGATTAAATGATTCAGAATACCTAAGTCTTAAGTTAGTCTTAAGTCAGCTTCTATAGTTTTCTTAAACTCTGTCAAGTAAGTAATCTCTTACTAAGTAGTTAATTGAAAGCAATAACAGGACAGTATATCACACATTTAAAATACCTTAATATCTGCTGCTAGGTATTGTATATCAAGTGATATCACCATAAAATGATAAGTGATACCACCAACATTTGTGTCGTGTTCTGAGAAAACTGGGCATAATGCATGTTCGTAAATTGTTCTCCCAGATTAGCCTGTGCAGTCCGCACAGGCTAATCAGGGACAACAATTTCCGCTTTTATGGAATTTTTCGTTTAAATGATGTCTCTTATTAGCGAAAATCCAGTTTTGGCAGAAAGTGTCATCCCTGATTAGATTAGCATGTGCAACCTGCACAGGCTAATCTGGGATGACACTTTACGCACATGCATTTTGTCCGGTTTTCTCAGAACGCGACACATTTACCAAACCTTGAAAGTGCACTATCTATCTGGAAGAAGTATTTTGTTGTTGAATACATAATCCTGGAAGATGGTGAATTATTGAACAGTTTCTGGAAATAGGCAGCGATGGGAATCAATAGTCTGAATTTGCAGACTTCGCTTTATCTCTGTTATTCTCTAACGGTAAGAATAAAAGCAATATGGTGACCACAGAGGAAATGTCTGTTCTACGATTATAGAAACTAAGACTTTTTAGACTTCCGATTTTTTTTATTAGAAGAGATTCTTGGATATTCATGTTAAAAAAACAGCAACAAAAACAACAACAACAAACAAACACAAGACACAAAAGAAAACAAGCAAAAAATTGAACATGTTCACTGAAGCACTCTCCCTCTATAAGCGAAGATTCAAGATTATAGATGGTTACCTGCTATACCTCTAGAAATGTAGTGCTTGTAAATATATATCAAGAAATGCTCAATTAGTGATTCCAAAGTTAATTTGTTTCTTCAAGGTTTCTCTAAGTTTAGAGTTAATTGTTATTTTTGGACAGCATAGTTGATGGTTTTGTGTTCATGTGAAGGGTTTTTTAAGAAAGATAGCTCAATTCCTTTCATGTATAGAGAGTACTGTTCAAGGCCACAATTCTTAATTTTTTGGGGAGAGCAACAATACGTGCAGTTTAAGTCAGCCAGTTTGTATCCCAAATTTAATTAATGTTGCCCAATACACATATAAAAAAGTTAAAAAAACAACAAAATTTTTTTCCTTTTTTTTCTAATAATAATAAATACACACAAATCCAAATTTAAGACTGGTTTTGTTCTTGTTTTAAGAAAAAAAAAATCAGAAATACCCTTGCAATAATTTACAAATTAACCAGACTGGTTTAATTTTGATTTCAAGCAAACTTGTTGCTGTATATTTAAACTGGACTACACTAGTTTTGTTTTTTCATCTCACAGGAACAGCAAACCCCTCTCCACATCGCTGCGCGCCTCGGCAACGTGGACAATGTTGTCCTGCTGCTTCAACACGGCGCCAAACCGGACGCAACGACAAAAGACCTGTACACGCCGCTGCACATCGCCGCAAAGGAAGGTCACGAGGAGGTCGCTAGCGTGCTCCTGGAACACGACGCAAACCTTAACATGACCACAAAGGTGGGTGAGATAGTGATAATTGCCCCCTTGGTGCAAAAAATGTACCATGTGACATTGAAATTAAATACTAGATGGTACCTTTTTGCACCAATAGGGTGATATGCAAGGTTGGCTGGGTAGCGATTGCATGCCCACCAAGATTGGTGATAACGTTGGTGGGTTGCCAGTTGGGAATTCCTAATATATATGTTAGATTTCTTTAGCAAATAGCTAATTGACGGTATAAAGCTAACAAAAAGACCAGTCACAAAATGTTCAAAAATAGAATAATATGGCATGATAGACTTAATGATGTACCAATGACTTTTAATTGCTTATTACCTAACATCAAATTGAATGGTGATTTACATTCATAATTTTTTTATTCATCCCCCGCTTTTACAGAAGGGCTTTACGCCCCTGCATATTGCTGCCAAGTACGGCCAACTGAAGGTGGCCAAGCTCCTACTTCAGAAGGATGCCAACCCAGATGTGCAGGGAAAGAACGGTCTCACCCCACTGCACGTGGCCACCCACTACAACCATGTGAGCGTAGCCCTGCTGCTCCTCAACAACAAGGCATCGCCTCATTCCACCGCCAAGGTAGGCTTCATAACATCTTAACCCTTTACCGCTCAGTTACGCATATTGACTCGTGTGAACTCCCTTAGAGAATCACCCTAAATTTCAGACTTTTTTTATAGATTCAAGTTTTAAAGGCTTTCTTTTTGAGCCCTAAGATACTGATAGGCAGCAAACGTCATAAAACCACTACAGCCTGCGAGAAACTCACAGGCTGTTCTGATTTTAAGCTGGTTGCATATAGCTATTATCACTTTGCTTCTGAGTGGGAAAGGGTCAAATTAAGACTGATCAAATGGTAGACTATCAGTGTTTGTTGCCCCTCTGTGGTCTCCTTCATGATCCTTTGTCATCATGTTTTTCTTAATGATTGATTTAATATGTGCACTTTAAAAATGTGAATTTACTTTTTGACTTATTTTATCATCAACTTTTAATATCTGTTGCATATCATTGTAACCTAACCTAGTGATTGGTTCTATTTTCAGAATGGTTACACCCCACTGCACATTGCCGCTAAAAAGAACCAGATGGACATTGCCACCACCCTATTGGAATATGGGGCAAAACCAGATGCAGAGTCCAAGGTTGGAAATGATGAAAATGAATAGCTTTATATGTGACTTAAATTTGTTATAGTATTACTTATTGAAAAATAAATTATAAGTTCTTATGAAGTTTTTTGATCTGTGGCATTAATGTAATGTTTCTATTCTAAGTTGTGATATTTCAATATGCAAACATGTAACAGGATGCTTCTATGGTTTGAATGAAATTATTGAGACTCAATCAAAAGAATTAATATTTTATAGAATATTCAGAAACATTAAGAATGTCAAATGTAATGTTTCTATTTTAATCGTGTGATGTTTTTATTTATAGAATATAATTTTTCTATTTATAGAAAATAATGTTTCTATTTTAAGCATTTGATGTTTCTTTTTATAGAACGGTTTCTCACCCCTGCACCTGGCCTCACAGGAAGGTCACACTGACATGGTGTCGCTGCTGCTCGAACACAAGGCCAACGTGAACGCCAAGTCCCATGTGAGTAACCAGTGTGCGAATGAGATGAGTCACAGTTCGGCTTTCCTGATTGTATAATGTAAATTAAGTCATGAAAATTGTAATCGGGTGTACCTTCATACCAGTTCAAATATTATATGAGCTGTGTCATGCAAAAATAGGTCTTATGCTACATGCGGCCAGCATAGCTCCACACCAGCCTGTGCAGAATAGCTATGTTGTCGGCTAGAAAGTCATGCAAGATTTTGTGGTCTCATTAATGGACAGGGAGCTACTCCTAACCCTTTGCATGCTGGGAAATTTGTCGTCTGCTAAAATGTCGTCTGCTGAATTTCTAAAATTAGCGTTTTCTTCGATTTTTTTTCAAAGAATACTATCAGAATAGCAAACAGTTTGGATCCCGATGAGACGCCACCTTGTGTGGCGTCTCATCTGGATCCAAACTGTTTGCAAAGGCCTTCAAAATTTGGTTCCAGCACTGAAAGGGTTAATGCATATGGCATAAGACCCATTTTCACATGACGCTACTCATATAATAATACTGAGAGTCCCTGATTTCTATTTCTGAGGAATAAATTTAATCATTAAATTTACTCATTCATGCTTAAATTGGATTGCTTGAATTGTTATAATTATTTATATACATCCCCAAATACTTTGATTGTTGTTATTTATTTAGAATTCAGGTTATTAATGGACATGATAATGACATGTGTAGTTTTCTTTAATGCAGAATAGCAATGGAAGATTTTTATTTCCTTATACGATAATATAAGTGTAATTAGACAAATTTTATCCTCACTTAGCCATGAAAGTAAAAAAATTACACCACAACTGTTAGCTATATCTAATGGTAACTGTGTAAAAAGTAATCTAATCACTGTGGGTGTATTCTTCAAAAGTGACTGGATACATGATGTCATTCATGTTTGATCATTGACACATTATGTTGTACTTAATAGCCTCAACAGTTTGTGGACGGAACGTCCCATGTAAGACTACAAACGTTACCTGTTTATTATACCCGTACCCTCGCTTATGCTGTTTGAATCTTACTCATGTTACAGGCTAACACATTTTGTTTACTGTTTATGTTAAAAAATTGTTACTGAAAGTGTTGCATAACATAGTTATAGCTTTCAATATTATACTCTTATATATATTTTAATAAATAAGAATATCATGTATGTTTTGAGACTATACCAAAATTAACACATCAATTTTAGTATTCAACAGTTGACTCTTGTTTATGTCCACCAGTATATACTTGGGGACATATTGTTTTTGCCCTGTCTGTTGGTTGGTTGGTTTGCGCCAACTTTAACATTGGCCATAACTTTTGCAATATTGAAGATAGCAACTTGATATTTGGCATGCATGTGTATCTCATGGAGCTGCACATTTTAAGTGGTGTAAGGTCAAGGTCATCCTTCAAGGTCAAAGGTCATATTTATGGGTAAAAATCGCTCAAAAGTGGACATAGTGTTTCACAAACACATCTTGTTTCAGAATGTTTGCTAAAGTGAAGAACTATATGTTGAAGTAATTAATTAAATGCTTTTTCAAAAGTATTACAGAAACAGCATTCATCCATAAGGGAGACTGTTAATTTAGCACCAGAACATACAGCCAATTATTAACTGATTAATGCTGACCAGAAAAACCAACAACCAATAATAAACTGATAAATGCAGACCAGATAAAACAACCAATTATACATTGATGAATGCAGACTAGAAAAAAACAACCAATTATTAAGTTATTTAATGCTTTTCTTGCTCTGCTTCTTATCATCTTTGATATTTNATACGGGTACCGTAATTATAAAATGTACCCCATTTATAGCGCATTGAACCACCCTGATACGGAACAATAAACACTGACACGCTAGTTTTTCACACCTTTATTGACATTACACAACATATTAACACCAACTGCCTGCCGAGTGTCGTTTAACCTCTAAGGGATTATAATCGATTAAACGGACTGTAGAATACAGCAATCAAGCTGTGAGCGCCGCCATCTTTGAAGCTTTCTGAAAATACGAAAATACAATAATTGTTGCATAAAATGGACAGTTGGAGAAAAAACGGGATCCAAGCACCCCCCGCGTTATATTGGATACAGCGTTATAACGGATCGCGTTATAAAGGAGCTATAGTGTATATTACATATATATTACATATTTATGTTTTAGAAATATTATATTCTACTGTAGCTCAAGGAACTCCGGCTATGTTATCATTCATAATATTTTTATTAAGTTGTCATAGCTATATCAGCCGAGACCTTTTAATCACTGAATATAAGACAAGAAAATATTGTATTTTTTTTCTTCTGGTGAGTGTATTTTTTCTGAATCCTGGCATGTTGGGAGTTCTTGAAACTGTCTCTCAAAAGTTGTGTTGAACTTTCGCTTTATTCTTAACTGCAAGAAGACATTTGACTGCGTTTTGAGCTGGAAAGAAAAAAGCTTTGTTTCATGGCCCCCAGCATTTTAAAATAAGTCAGGCCTTTTTCTGTCTATTTGGGGAAAAAGTACCTAGCAAAATGGGGATTTTTCAAGTCGCGAAATCTTCCAAATGGGAAGAATTTTCATCGACAAAATCATTATTTGGGCAGGGGGTTTTCCAGCCATTTTGGATAAAAATCATATAAATTATGGTTATATATTTTATAGGTTGTTTACAAAATAAAATTGAGATATATAGTCTAACAATCTAATAATCATAAGTCATAAGACACTTCTTTATATTTATTTATTTTTTTTAAATTGGGACTTTTTTTTAGAATTGGGGAAAAAATGTGCATATTTGGCCTGGGGAGTGGGTCCGACTATCGGACCCGTGAGATAGGCAGAAAAAGGTCTGAGAGTAAGATAAAGTTACTAAAATATATAATGGAATCAATTGTATAATTACAAAATAAGTTTTGTACTTTTGTATAACATAACTGAGTTGGGTGAAGAATTATCCTTCACATATATAAAAGCTTTATAAGTTTATAAGCGCATTATATGTAATAAGTTATTTTAATTCTGTTTTCTACTATAATCCTTGTAAGTCTTTAGCAGACAAGACAATAAATCCCTGTTAAGGTTTTAGTTTTATTAATAGAGTTAATTAACAGTCGATTAGTAACCTTGTTATTTTCTACACATGTACCGGTATAATATGTTTTCTTTGGAGATGGGTTTTTGCTTCAGAAATTCCTCCTTCAAAGTTCATTGCCAACGTGGTTGACTGAACTGCTTTTTCTAAGCAAAATCTCTATAGGCTTTATAGAGTATTTTCTGTCTCAAATTGTTCTGCATTTAATTGTAAAAATTCAGTGATGTAATACATACATGTACTGTATTTCAGCCTTGTGTCAAAATTATCAAAAATAATACATCCATTTTTAGTCGAGTATAATATGTGTACACTTTTCAAAACTTGATCGCTTTCCGTAACAGAGTACATTGTATTATTATTTGAATCATAGTTGAAACTATATTTTTAAAGACCAATAACCAACAAGAAGAAACATAAATTTCAACTCCTATAACATAAAACTGTCTTCAATTATTTGTTTAATCAAAAACACTATGCATTAGTGACCAATCAGTTGAATCGGATTTCGAACAATCTCGACTAAAAAGGTTTGCGTTTTTCTCTCAACCCGAGTTGTCTCCCTTGTAGAACGGCCTCACACCCATGCACCTGGCTGCCCAGGAGGACAGAGTCCCGGTCGCAGAGGTGCTTGTCAAGTACGGTTCACAGATTGACCCGCAGACCAAGGTAAGTGGTGTGACCTTGATTTTGTGAAGTCACTCTCTAGGACTTGAGGTTGCGCTGGAGTGGTGGATATTATGTCCGCCTAGCCATCAGGCGGTCCTGGTTTGATATCCCCTCTCTGGGAATGTTCTCAAGATCTACTCAGTTACTGTTTCTACCCAGTAAACAGTCTCCAAAGTGTCTCAATAAGCTTTGCGCTTTCAAAGCAATCAAGCTAAAAAAAATTGTTTCAACTAAGTATCTATAACTTAAACTTTCAGCAACGATGCTTTTACAAGCTTATGCATTTGCTAAGTGCAGAAATAATTAAAATTGAGATTATCTAGATGTGAAAATATGTATGGGATTCGTGATAAATCACATGGTTTTTGCAAAGGTTGTAAGTGATAGTGCTGGCAGATACTAAAATTCAAATATTTTTGTAATAATTGTCCCCTTACGGTTTCACCGGACTCATGGTTTGCGCTCTGTCTGTCAGTCTGTCAATCTGTCTGTCAGTCCGTCACACTTTTCTGGATCCTGCGATAACTTTAAAAGTTCTTCATATTTTTTCATGAAACTTAAAACATGGATAGATGGCAATATGGACATTATGCACGCCATTTCATTTTGTTCCTACGTCAAGAATTCTGGTTGCTATGGCAACAAATACTTATATATATATTAAATATGCTGGAGCCGGTAGGGGACATCATTGCTTGGCAATAGTCTTGTTTTAGAATTGTATCATGTGCATTAAGTAAATATGACTTAACAAATGGAATAGTTCTGACAAATCATTGCAGTTATTGCTTTCACGGTGAATCAGGAATTTAAGTTTGTCACTTTTCTTATTTTGAGGCTATTTTTAAATTTTAGGCTGGCTACACTCCTCTACACACTGCGTGCCACTTTGGACAGGTGAACATGGTGCGATTTCTTCTTGATCATCAGGCGTCAGTTAGTGCCACGACCAAGGTAGGACATGGCTGCTTAGTAATGTACAGTATTTAATACGTAATTATACAAACATGTAAAGTACACACTAGCACATACACTGAAGCCTTATTAAATCGCAATTCAGGTCCATTGATCATGAGCATGCTGTTAACATTTGGGTCCACTGTTGTGTGTGATACAGGTTCTTGTTGAATATCACAAATAAATGGATTGTGACATAAAGCACTGTTATTCAAACCTGTAATGTATGCAAGCAAGTATAATTAAGCAGTATTTGTTTATACTAATATATCACCCAGTTTTTACAGTATGATAGTAAACACTCTGTACTAAAAAATAAAAATTTACCAAGTATTACCTACGTTAAAGGTCGTTTAATTTTAACTATATTCATACTTAATAAGTTCCCAGGACTTGCTGAGGTAATAAATGGTCAAAGATTTGCCTTTTCTAAGCTTTGTTATGTTCATGTATATTGTACATGATTTGCTTATGTAGGATTGGCTAGAGAAACTAATAAAAATCATGAATATTGGTTTATTGTTTGAAGTGAAGGATCTTGATGTTGTGCTATAATAGTTGTCTAATAATTAAGGTCAAGTAATCAGACAATTTGGATAGCAGCTACAGTAAAAATGTTTGCTGTTTGTTAGTTAAATTAGAGGTTTGAAGACTAATCCAGTTTAAAAAGGTCGCGGTGGCGTAGTGGATATGGTGTCCGTCTAGCAAACTGAAGGTCACGGGTTCGACACCCGCTGTGGGAGCCTTCTATAGATCTCCCCCAAAGACTCCAAGTACTGGTTCTACCCAGGAAACATACTTGTTCAATAAAGCCATAGGCCTTTGATACGTGCCAGCTAAAATAAATATGTTGAAATTAATCCTGATTTTGCTGTGACTTTGGAGTTTTGTTCATGTAGGATAAATTTAGCCTGTTCAGCACATAATTGTATAAGGAATTTGTTATTTAACAAACAAAATTAATCACCATTTGTCTCTTGACTATCAAGTCCTCCCAAAACTGTTTGCCCGAAAGGCATTTTTTGTAGTTCCATTAATTTTTCTGCGTATTGCAGATGCACATTCTTTGTGTTTTTTAACAAAGGAATGAGATTATGTTAAAAAGTAGAACATGCATGCAATAAGTTTCAAGTGTGTGGTTTTTTGTAATCGGAAATCCTAGACATTTGCTTTGTTGTTATTTTCACATTGATTATTGCTGTAATGGCTTGCCAATTTAAAAGTGATGTTGTTTTAAAATTAACTTTGTATTAAGGTCTAAGAACTGTTATGAACTTTGTGTTATCTCGCCTCATTTCGTAATTGATGGAAGGTTTACAGAGTAAGTACGTAAAACCACAAACATTCAGTCAAAATTAAAACAAGATAATAATTCCATATGGGGCAGCCTAAAAGCCTCTGTGGCGTAGAGGTTGAGAAGTGGCTTTTTAGGACCAGAGGTCCCGGGTTCAAATCACACAGCCTGGAATAATTTTTCATTCAACGCTTTTTTCTTGTTGTTTTAATTATTTTAGACTCTTCAAAATATTATAGTGTTGTTAATAAATACAAGCTAAATAAATGACATTTTGAGGAAAAATGAAAAAGTGTTAACAAGTTTCTTTATTTCCCCAATCAATTTCCGCTGTCCTTTACAAAATTGGAACCTTAAGGAGTGAACTGACTCAACAAAAGGATAGGCTTACTGCATGATTTAAAAAAACAAAGCAAACTCATGGTCACTTTTCTGACAATCAGTAGAGCGTCTGCTACATCCATGTCATGCTTGCACAGTGTAACCTGCTTGTTTCAGCTGGGTTACACACCACTCCACCAGGCCGCACAGCAGGGTCACGTGAACGTTGTCAACACGCTGCTTAAGAACAAGGCTTCGCCCAATGCCGTCACCAATGTGAGTACGCTGTATGTGGTGGCCTCGCTCTGGGATAATTGGGCTTAATGCATGTGCTTAAAGTGTCAACCTAGATTAGCCTTTGCAGTCTGCACAGGCTAATCAGGGACAATTTTTTTTGCCTCAACTGGATTTTTGCTTTCTTTAAACGAAAAATATCATAAAAGCTGAAATTCTCGTCCCTGATAAGCCTATGCAGAAAGCACGGACCAATCTGGGACGACACTCAACCCACATGCATTAAGACCAGTTTTCCCAGAATGCAGCTTAAGTTTTTTCAAACTCGTATCTCATAACTATGACAGAATCCTTTTTACTTTTGACCTTATAATTGCTTAAATTGTTTTAGCCAATAAGCTGATAGCTACTTGATTATCTTGAAATATTTCTAAATAAGGTAAATGCTCATATTTTCATTGTAAATGTTTAATAATGTGTAAATATGGATATTTTTTACGAAATGGACAAACTTGCTAAATCTTTGGATTTCATACATGTACAACAATTTCATACACGTACAACAATTTCATACACGTACAACAATTTCATACACGTACAACAATTTCATACATGTACAACAATTTCATACAAGTACAACAATTTCATACACGTACAATAATTTCATACACATACAATAATTTCATACAAGTACAACAATTTCATACACGTACAACAATTTCATACAAGTACAACAATTTCATACAAGTACAACAATTTCATACACTTACAATAATTTCATACACGTACAACAATTTCATACAAGTACAACAATTTCATACATGTACAACAATTTCATACATGTACAACAATTTCATACATGTACAATAATTTCATACACATACAACAATTTCATACAAGTACAACAATTTCATACATGTACAATAATTTCATACACATACAACAATTTCATACATGTACAATAATTTCATACACGTACAACAATTTCATACATGTACAATAATTTCATACACATACAATAATTTCATACATGTACAACAATTTCATACACGTACAACAATTTCATACACGTACAACAATTTCTTACATGTACAATAATTTCATACACATACAATAATTTCATACATGTACAATAATTTCATACACATACAACAATTTCATACATGTACAATAATTTCATACACATACAATAATTTCGTACATGTACAACAATTTCATACACGTACAACAATTTCATACACGTACAACAATTTCATACATGTACAATAATTTCATACACGTACAACAATTTCATACACATACAATAATTTCATACACGTACAACAATTTCATACACGTACAGTAATTTCATACATGTACAACAAACCAATCACATTTTTTCCAGAATGGCCAGACGCCACTTTCGATTGCCCAGCGTCTGGGTTACATCTCTGTGGTTGACACCTTGAAGGACATCACGGAGGTCACCGAGACCATACCGGTGGGCGATGACAAGTACAAGGTCGTCTCCCCGGAGACCATGCAGGACCCATTCCTGTCGGACTCTGAAGACGAAGGAGGTGGGTACTATGGGCTGGGGTGCCTGACGCTTTGCGTTGTTCTTGACTATTTCCCTCTCAGATATGCATTCTGACGCATTTGTAGTCCCTTTGAAAATAAAATTAAATTAAAACCTTTCTTAATTTACTACAGATTCAAGTTTTAAAGGCTTCATTTCCAACCCTTAGATACTGATGAGCAGCAAACAGCTTGAATCCTGAACAGCCTGCGAATTATTCACAGGCTTTTCTGGTTTTATGATGGTTGCATGTAGCCATTTTGACTTTGTTTCTGAGCGGGAAAGGGTTAAAGACTCTTTATGTTATTATGTTGTTATTGTTTTTACTGTATTAGTGAATAACTTTTTTGTGTTGAAGATTTTTTTAAAGTTAATTTAAAAAGCAAGGCCTTTCAGCATGCTGATCACATTGCCTGTTCGTGAAATTTTAAATTGTACATGAACAAGTAAGGCTGTTAGCATGATGAAATGTAAGCAGTTCACCTGCTCAGGGTGGTTCTTAATAGTCCCTTTATGTTATCGAGGTGTGTATTCACTTGTGCTTCTCTGATGGGTTTTTATTCATTTTGTTTATTGAACCATATTTTGGAAAAATCCTTAATGTTTTCATTTTTGTGAGACCTCAAATTGTATTGCTTATTTTGTATCGTTATATCATGGTATCATGAANGCATGGAAATTGATTTAAGAAAAAAAAAAACAACAACATGTTTTCATTTTTGAATGACCTTCAGCCGCTACAAATTGATCAGTTGTTGTAACCAATTTTCCCCCAAACTTTGAGAAGGTCAGATTTGGGTCGAAAGGAATATGGGGGCGCAATATTTTTTTTCTTTTTTTTTCATTTTACGAATTTTAGCTGCAGCAAATACGATGAACATCTTATCAAATTGTTGTGGCCTTACACTTAAGCAAGACTTTTATACATATAAACAGAATGTATTTCTAAAATTTAAGCATGGGCACTTTATAATTAATTGTTTGTTAAGTTCTTTATCAGCATTAATATTACAAACGACTTAGTAAACAAACACAAATTGTATATACTAAAACTACTTTTTTATAATATACAGGAGAATTTTGAAATATTAAACTGTCATATAATCTAACTCACTAATTCCTAAATCATTTAGAAGCTCTTCCCCTGATAAGCCCTTATTGTTTAATGTTGTATTTGTCATTTTCTTATTTTCTCTTTCTGCCTCTTATTTGTTAATTTTCTTTTCTATTTCTGGATCTCACACCTGATTGGTTACTTTGTTATATATGTCCTTCGTTGATTGGTTGGTGTCTTTGTTGCCATAGATCCAGCTAGTCCCTCCCGCCGTAAAAATGGTGAGCCGGGCGTACTTTCATAGATAATCACCATATTCATCCAAATCCCTTGTTTATTCGCGCCAAATGATAAGCCTTCAGAGTTGGTCATTATAATATTTTCATGTGATAAATAGAATGAAACGTCAGAAAAATTGTAAACACACACAATAAAATAATGTTTAAACTTTCATTAATTCCTGACCAACTCTTATAATACTTGCCTATTAAATGCTTATTCTGATTAGTTCGGCCAACTTGCACAACTGCAGTTCAGCCTAAAGTATACAATTATAAAGAAACACTACAAGAGTCCAGTTTGCTGTATTTTTTTCGCACAAACTATTATAACTTAACATCCTGTTCTTATATAATCCAATCAAGATAAAAAAGATTATTGTTCCAAATTCAATTTCAATTCAAAACTGCTTTGCGTGTTGGCTGAATTGGGTTTATTATTAATCTAACAGTTTTCATACTGCATGTCCAACATTTATAACTATATTTAACCATTTGCATGCTGGGAAATTTGTCGTCTGCTAAAA
>VMBQ01005041.1:32707-68395 GCA_007657795.1 Dreissena rostriformis | reverse complement strand
GGGATGGCGCGTTGTCTAAGAAGAGGAGGATATGTCTTTTTTTCTTTTCATCAGGCTGTCAACGTGACGTAACCAATCCTCCATGAGTTTTGACGTCATCCATGCTTTCTTATTCGCATAGTAGCGAACAGGAAGTTTGGCGGGGTCGAGGGATTTGAAGCATCTAGGTTTCAGGGACTTTCCGATGACCAGAGGGGGCAGTTTTTCTCCTGTCATTGATGCACAAAGAGCGACGGTTATTCGTTCTTTGGATCGTTTACCTCCAGCACAATCTTCCCCCTTCTTGAAGTAGGTTGTCTTAGTTGTATCACGAAAGAACAACCCGGTCTCGTCCATATTAAAGATATCACTCTGGGCATATCCTTCGCAAACACTCTTGATTTTGCTTTTCCAGTTTGTCACAATGTCAACGTTCACTGAGGCACGTTCACCACTTTGCTTTTTGATTACAATGTTGTGTCTCTTTAAAAAAGAGTCCAACCAGCCACCAGACCCTTTAAACTCAGTAAGTCCAAGATCGCTCGCGAATTTCATGGCCTTTTCCTTAATAAGCGGCCCACTGACATTGATTTGTCTGGATGTTGCGTCCAGAAACCATCTGTAACACAAATCATCAATTTCACCGTAGGACACACAGACTTTAACACGCTTAGCGTCTGGGTTCCCACATTCATATTCGTCCATAATGTCCCTCTTACGTTTCGCCACATTTTGAATTTGGGTCCTACCGACACCAAACTCGGACGCTATGTCTCTCGACGAACGTCCGCTTTCAAGAAGCCGCACAACTTTAACCCGATCCTCTAACGAAAGGCACTTGCGTTTAGACATTTTAGCATTAGAAATGATAAATATCGCATAAAATCCGACCATTTTATAGGAATTCATTTTCTCAGTGTTCTACTAATACCTTAGAGTAAACGCAAACTGTAATGTAATTATCGGCAATCAAAATTACATTGTGTAATTTCATTTAATTAGACCGTTACAAACTTCTTTTATCAACACCATTTCACCCTTTTCATTGACAAATTAAAAACTCGCATTAAACAAAGGTTGTAAAGATCACCGATAATGGTCTACTAATTCACACCCCCGTATAATCCGTTTTATCTCGGTTTATTGATCGGCATGTTTATCACAGGCAAAGTCTCTATAAATTGGTTTGCGATTTTTACAGTTTGAACTTTTTTCGACCACCTTTATTAATTACACGCGTCTTTAATCAGGTCACTCGACCGTAATACACATGTCAATTTTTGTTGTTTGGACAAAGAAGCCTGGCCGCTGGCTGCATACGAGAGAATAATGCTTAACACGGACTTTTAAAGAGCAGAAATGAACGGGCGGACCTGCACTGGCCACATACGGCAGGTTGGCCGCTTAGCTCATGTGGCCGCGCCCTCAGGTCCGACTGTAATATGAGTGTTGTATGAAGGTCAGAATTATCATTCTCGACACGAAACAAGAACGGTTGTGGTCCTCATTACTTGCTGTAACTGTAACATGTTTCTGACAGCCTCGCATGATAATTTGATCTCTATCCGTCACTAATCTCTATTTATCTATTCTGGTTAGATACCGGAAGTTGCCAGCAGTGTCCAGTTGGTGCCCCTTTGAAGATATGTGAAGGCGGCGACCAACCATGTCCAACAGGATACTACTGCCACGACCAGCAGACCAATATTCTGGGATATTGCTGTCGTGAGTACAAAACGTTATGTTATGAGCGTCGCTCTAAAAAAATATATGCAAAATAAAACCAAGTTTTCCTAGGGCCCATATACCGGTAATGTAATTAAATAATTTGATTTTCCAGGTCAAGATTGTTGGGACGGAGCTCCCATCACCGACAGTTACGGACGTATGATCGACTGTAGTGGGGGCGCGAAGTCAATTGACAACTGGTAGCCCGGCATCGTTAACGACCTGTTTAATTTGTGTATTGAAGAAGGAACCTGGAATAAGAAATTAAAGTTAAACAGTGCTAATAATCGACACTTTTGTGTTATTTTTCATTGTTCGAGAAAGTGAATTACCATTTTTTATCATTTATAGTCAACTATAAACAACATAAAACCATAAAAAAAATTAACGTCAAAGGATGGGCATTTGCTGATATCTATGTTCTTTATGTAAGTTTAATGAAAGCATAAGTATCATGTGTTATACAATTCCCCATATATAAAATAAAAATAAATATACATTTAGCGGACTGTTCATAATTAACAAATTACCTCACACGAAAAAATCCTTTTTTTTTACTTAAGTTGAGAATTACACGTAAGTTCAGAATGTGTATAAATCGAATGAAAATGCTACATTTATTAATTTATTGGTAATACAGAGTCGTAGATAAATCTAAATGATGAATTATGTTCAGCTTTTATTCGATTTCATTTGGCTCTGACCCACTGCAGCACAAAGACCATTGTAAATGGGAAGCCTTTGAAAACACGCCCAACAATTGGCGAGCGGTTAGAGAAGCGATAAACATATGAACTGCACTCTGGGATAACCGGGCTTAATTCATCTGCGTAAAGTGTAGTTCCATTTGAGCCTGTGCAGTCCACACACGCTAATCAGGTACTACACTTTCCGCGCGTACATGGAAATTCATATATAAACGAAAATCCAATTAAAGTGTAGAAGAGACATTAGCCTTTGCGGACTGCACAGACAAATCTGGGACGACACTTTATGTACATGCATTAAGCTCGGTTTTCCCAGAGCGTGGCTCATACATTTATCGCGTCTCTTTCGCTCTTAACACATCCCGATTGTTCTGCACTCTCTATATCGCCTTGCGGTTGTCATTCGCTCCCATTCAATGTTACTCAGTACACGTCCTGTTCCAAATTTGAAATAATAAAATATAGCGATCGATGAAATCCACGCTCCTCGATCGTTCTCATAAGCTACACAAACACAAAACATCTCATCAGTCGCGTATATTCCCTAATCCTTCAACTTCGAAATGAGAATAGTCAACTGGTATACGATTAAACTTGCATGCGTCTGCTTTAGAATTCAGCAATGAACACTCCAAAACGAAATCATTTTTTAAATGCTTCGATGGAAAGTGATGGAAAGTGACTAATGTCCTTTAAATGAATAACAATTCATACGACAACACGTGCTCTGAACATAAAAAAAGAGCTCTAAACAGCCCGGCCCAGGGTCGCGCACCTGAGTTTAACAAGAATATCACTCCTATGGCATCTTTTCAGTCGCTAATATTCCCTTATCATTCAACTTCACAATGAGAATATTCAACTGGGATACGATTACAGTTGCATGCGTCTGATTTAGAATGTAACAGTGCCAAACTCGAAAACGAAATCATCTTTTAAATGCATGCAAAGTAAAAATTTACTCTTAACACATCAAAAAAGCTCATAACGGCCAATGGTCGCTCACCTGAGGTTAACAAAAATATCGCTCCTTTGGCGCTTAGCAGTCAAATACGGCTTTGTCACATGGATAGGAAGAAGCAGGCAGACAAAACAATCATGGAGACAATATACTTATGCAGACAATATACATCATTTCCAGTATGATAAATATATAAACAATTAAACTCCAGATACATAATCAGGAGATATATTATTGTTAATATATATATATATATATATATATATATATGATTTTATGCCTTTTTAAAACATACATAACGTTGATAAATTAAAAACTAGAATAAAAGTAAAAAATAAGAAGAAAAAAAAACGAAATAAAAGTTTTATTAAATTGCAAATAATTGTCTGCTGTACAGCAGAAAAACTCCTTCATGTACACCAGACAAATACGTTATTGGGAAAACCTCATTTATCTGTGAAGATTCGTTAATACAACACAAACAGTGAAACTTTATGGGTCCACGCCCCAGGCCCCTAGTCGGCCTAGTGCCTACTAGAACGCCAGTGCCCAGTCAATTTTACTCGTTTAAATTAGCCCACCAGTGCAAATCACCAGGAAAATCCTTTCAAGCTTTTAATCGGAACGTAACATTGATATAAAATAATTGGCTTTGTCAAGTCATTAGATTAGGCTAAGAAAGTAATTAAAGAAAAATCTTTCGTCACGGTCTCATAGGGCCACGCGGGCCCATTGGCAGTTGCCTACTCTGCTTTATTGGTAATCCGGGACTGGACACAAATTTGATTATATATAAAATGAATGCGAGTTAACGTGTCGCTAACGTTGTTAACTCGTTATGAATTTTACTGAATGCAGCACTATTTACTTGATGGTAAAGCCATGTAAAGCTTGTTAATTAATTGTATTCAAAATTAAATCGATCATAATATCATCATGATTTAAGAGTGCGCGAATAAAATGTTAACATTGAAATCGTATATACTCGCTTTCATAGTCTTTTATTTAAGGCACGATGCCAATTGCATATACAATACAGGACATAACANGGGGGGTAAACCGGCAGAATTTATCACAAACACACATATGTAATAAACATTACCCTTATAGCATTGTAGTTCACAGTAAACTGATTTAATATTCACCAGAGCATCAGAATAACAACTTTCTGAGGCACGATTAACTGGCGTAAATACAAGTATCAGCTAAATTACTTCTTGTTGTAAATATTTAAGGACGTAGCATCTTAAAGTTATAACTCCAGATCGTCGTAATGCATCTTAGAAAGAATCCGTAAAAGATGGTTTCTAGTGCCCATGAAAACAGGTTTATAAGTGCGAAAATTATTTTCTTCTTTGTTCTTTTTAAAGTGCGTAATGTTTGATGCCATTTGTTTCACGTTACCAAGCTACTTTCCAATATATCACCTTACATGGTTGGAAAGATTAGGCATTGAAAAATGTTGTAACTCAAAATATTTCACTTAGAAATAACACACATGTCTGTGCGGCTTGAAGACTTTTTGATCATTACAAAAATTACCCAAAAGATGAAAGGCTGGAAACCACTATAACAATGAAGCGTGATGAACGGAGTGGTTTTCTTAATGCTTCCATAAACATCTTCAAATTGATAGCAAAACATATAATTTAACATACGTTTTAAACATTCCATGCATCATACACTCAAACATGGGTTTGAAGTAGCTTGAAAGCCAAGACATGCATGCAAGGCTACCGACCAACTAATTTGTAATTTATCGTATATCCCCCCTTCAAACTGTGTTGGCAGTCTAAAGACGTCGTTGAACTAGATGATTTTATACGGTTATAAGTTATCAAACGGTAATTTTATTTTGAAGATGTTTGCGTTAATGTAACACGAAAATATGAATTTTGCACAAGGTACCAAAACTATATCTATAATATTATACTTTTTTTTTACTGGCAGCATTATTCTTCAATTTTGTGATTAAAACTCGATTAAACAAAGTGGTCGGCAATTTCTATGGTAAAAAGAAAACAGTTTAAATGCGTCAAATAACAGCGAAAGTCATTTATATTTTACCACAATAAGTGTTAAATTCAATAACGATAAACGTTCAAGTCATTACAGGACGAAGTGCAATAAGTAGCGTTTTGATTTAATCGCCTTTGACAATCGAGAATTAAATATGTGTATACTTCAAAGTTGCAAGAGTTAAAGTGAACACCTGTAAAGTAAACATTACGGAGTATCCCTTTTTTCAAATATGTTACTTTAAACCTATTTATTTAAGCTCAATTGCATCGAAAGCCTAGAGCTTATTGAATTTCTCTCGGGTCGGTTTTCTGGGTAGAACCAGTACGTGCATCGTAAGGTGACTAAAGAACATTCCCAAAGTTGGGATCGAACCTATGACCTCCCGGTCGCTAGGCGGACACCATACCCACTAGGCCACTACACTACGTCGATCTGCAAATATGTTGACTGTATAAGAGCTTTGTGTAAAAAAAAAATGTTTTATTACCAATCAACCTTACCTATCTTTACTATTGCCTTTCAGCTATTGATTAGTAATGTCGTTATCAGTAGAGGCATTCGTTCTTATCGAATCAGGTCAGCGATAGAAGAATTAGACAGGAAGTGTTCAGTTGTAATCGCAGGTCCAAACACAAACATGTAAGTATTATTCATATAAGTATTTGTTACTGTGTACATGATAAGTATTTTAAAGTCGTATTGAACACGTTTGTAAAATGAACAGTTGTTATCGGTAGGAAGTTTGACGTGACGTTTTTTTTTTCTAATTCTCACTTCAAACCAACCAAATTGTTATTTAATTTCGGGTGGAAATTTCTGATTCAAAGACTCATGTTCCTGTTCAGAAATGGCGGCAAACCTATCAAATAACATTTACTCATAAATATCTACTTTAATTACACAATATTCAAATGTTTACAATACACTTGGTTAGTTTTTCCTCAACTAATCGTTATTATATTTATAAATTGGCAAATATAAACGTGTTAAAATAATTGTATTGATATATTTTTTATATCTATTAAATGTCTATATACGATGAAAATGCATCATGCAATGAACGGTTTACATCGAATAATTTACAATGTGGTTTTATGTAATTTTTATCTCAAAAAGTGAAAATATTCTGCTTTCGCTTTCGATTTACATATGTATAACCCATGTTCACTAACAAAAAAAAAGAATGTTTATAATATATTGAAACGGATGCACATCTATAGGCGAGAACAAGTATTGGCTCAGATTGGTGAATACAACTAAAGGAAACTTTCATCTGCACCAGCAGGTGAGAAGCCCTATTATATCACTTTATGGCACTGTATTTATGGCATAGAACCAATTGCCGAACAGTTTGACAAATCACCAGACTAACAGGTACAACACACAAATACAAAACAAACATACCAAAAATAAATAAACTGGGGTCACCACCCATGAATAGGTAAATGCAAATCATCAGGGGTTTGAAACCGTTTTAAGGAGTTCCGAACTTCACACTTCAATTTAAAACTATTTATTTAAGCTCGATTGTATCGAAATCCATTGCTTATACAATAATATTAAGTCCGTATCCTGGACAGAATAATTTCTTGTAGTCTTGGGAAAGATCACGAGGACACCTCCCCCCCACGACGTAGGATCAAACCCGGGTCCTTTCGGTTGAAGGCGGACACATTTTATATATAACACGGTAATCCTAACAAACATCACACTTTGCCTAAAGTTATTCACGAAATATTCAAGTGTAAATACAAATTAACCTCGTAGTATCAAAATGGAAACCAAAATAGCAACACACAAACGGCATTTTAATTTTAATATATTTTAACTACTCAATGGTTGGAAGCAAACCAGAGCAACGTAATTGTAACTTTTTGAGGCACGATACAAAACAACAAAACACTAAAACAAACATTTTCAACAGAATTTGGCATGTTTGGTAGTTTGTCATTAAATGCTTTTAATTGATTAATGTAAGCATCGGAACTTATTAGCTCCGGTATAACACAAGATTAAAATGAAAGAACGAAAAATAAAGTAATCCACACAGGGGCTCGAACCACTGAACCTTGGAGCCATCCTCGTAATGTCACAAAATAAAACGATAACAACAGAACTTTTCAAATTATTTAATCGTTTCGCGTTTGTAAAGCTTTATACTTTTTCAGGTTTTCAAATCGTCAAAAGATGCATATAATGGATATTGTAGAGCATGTTAAATGTTCAGTATTACTATTTCCTCGCAAATATCATAACTACAACGAAAATTGGCAGATCCGAAACATTTTTGGTCAATTTTGACGATTTTCCAAAATGTAAACAGCTCACTTTTAACGCGCACTTGAGTTCAAGGCTCACCAATTGTCAAACACTAGACCTGGTGATCTATTCCTTATATTGTAAAGATAAACATTGTGGCAAAGTTTCATCAAGACTGAGTCATAAATGTGGCCTCTAGAGTGGAAACAAAGTTTGCTAAGATTTCATTTGGTGACCTATTTGTTGATGTACGCGATCCACTTTCAAACTCAGTCTAAATATTACTAAGAAAAGAATTATGTCAAAGTTTAATCTAGATTGAGTCCCAGATTTGAATTTGGCCTAGATATGGTCACTTTAAAGATTTGGCCATGCTTCATTAAGATTGAGTCATTAATGTGGCTTCTAGGGTTGTGACAAGGTTTTTATAATATTTTACCTGGTGACCTAGTTTTTTACGCACTTGAACCGGATATTGTCAAGATAAACATTCTGACAAAATGTCATCAATATTGGGATGACGTTTTTGGTTTTTAGAATATCTTCTTTTTTTAATTGTTGGCTTGGCGACATAGTCATGGACGTGCGTGACCCAGATTGAAACTCGGCCTAGATATTGTCAAGATAATTATTCTGAGAAAATTGTATCAAAAGTTTGATAAAAAAAGGAAATATAGGAATGCCTGACGTACTGTTAAAAGAGTTTTGACTATCAAACCATCTCGGAAGTCACCACCAGACATGATCTTATAACATCTAAATGAAGTGGTCCGGTGAGTCTTAAAATGGTGTTCTACAAAACGGCTTCTTATTCACCATTTTGAAGGGGCTTGTTAAATGATGTTCGCTCTTTTGAAAAATGTCATAAAATTAATTGACTAACAAAATTATCATATTAGATTTAGTTTTGAAATATTATTATAACAAGAAAAAAACATAAAATAAAAGCATGTGTTTTCACCTGGGTTCGAATCCGTTACCTCAAGAAGCAGAAGCTACGCAGACATTCGAAATTGTAGGATAGTGTGATATGGGTAATATTGATCAAAACAAAAAAATACACAAACTTTATCCATTTCCGAATTTCGATTTATAATAAAAACATAAACTACCCGATCCCGATATTTTGTTTACCAATTTTCTTAATAAGAAGTGTTATTTTTATTGTTTAAATATAATACATACATTGTTTTTTTTAATTATTTGGAAAATTGTCATTTTGCCAAACTTTGAAAAAGTCCTTTTAAATTAAACCAATACATATTGTCTTCACGGCCTCGGGAATTGTGAATACCTGTGTGTCGTATCGCAAGTAATACATTTCTACTAACCAGGGTCGTGTAAATATCAACTCTTAAATGTATCTCTAACGCTTTAATTTTAGATCGGAATGTGGACTGATTCTACATTCATTGTGGCTGCTTTCGATTTCGGCACCACGTACAGTGGATATGCGTTCTCTCTCAAAGACAGTCCGAATGACGTGAAAACAAATGAAAAATGGTATGCCAGCTCTGGTCAGCTTGTCTCACTCAAAACTCCAACGTGCGTACTTCTCAACGAGAATGGCGAGTTTCACTCGTTCGGATTCGACGCGGAAGAAAAATATTCTACTCTGACAGGAGAAGGAAAACACCATCGATGGAGACTGTTTTCACGGTTTAAGATGGCCCTACACAATGAAAAGGTATTTTTTTTTAAATAAGGGGTTCTTAAACTTAACTGAACGAAAGGAATGATGAAACAGAAAAACAAACAAAGTATTATTTACAAATGAAATGTACAAATGGTATCCTGTTAATGTAACCCTAATTTTTTCCAATACAGTGTTTTATTGCGTGTATCACAGTTACGTCGTGATTCGTACAAACGAGGTCTAATGTAATTTAAAACAAAGTTATTGGAACGTTCAAATCAAGTTTAATTTTTGTTTCATTTAGATATACGAGTCCAGCCATAAGTCTTAATGTTCCAATTAAATAACCAGGCGACACTTAATATAAAAATTGCAGAACTGCTAAAACATCTGTTGCCAATTACATTAAGCAATATTACGCCTCTCCAGTCTACATGAAGCTAAATTCGAGCTGCACATATTATTTAAGACAGGTTATTCAATCATGTCCGCTATTACTTAAAACATTAATGTTTATTTTCAGACATTGCATTTACAGCGACAATATGTATTGGTATGTTAATATGTTAGTACACATAACACTAACATAGTCTGTAAATACAAACAATAACACATGAAGTAACGAATAATTGATGGTAAACATGATACAAAAAAATGATGGCGATGGTAATGAATCATGAATGAAATGAATGAAAATGAAAAATGGTGGTATGTATGAATCGCTAAAGGACACAAACATATACAAGTGAAAACATAATTATTTAGTAGAAATTTTAACATATTTTTTTTCTGAAATTGTGTAATACAGATTTACATTACAAAATTATTACATTTATGTGGTTGTTTTTCAGTTTTTCCCTTTCAGCTTGCGATTATCTCTTCGAGTTTAAGTGTGTTTTTAAAATATTCCAAAAAAATCTATCAAACATTGGTGGAAATCGTTGATATTTGCATTAAAATATAATATATATCCCAATAATATAATAAAATTTACACAGTTTGAGAAGTTCATATTGTTGATAAAAAATATTGCAAAGTGAAAAACATTCGTAAGACAATTTGAGTTTCTTTATATTTCTGAATGTTGATCCCAAATTGTGAACACTAGAACAATTCCAAAACAAATGCATATTTGTTTCAACAAACATTGAACACGAATCACAGAGACTGGTCCACAATGCCATATTTAAAATAATTTTCGTTGTTGGGAATAATGTTAATCAGATGTTTATACTGAAACGTTCTTAAGGAGTAATCGATTGTGATTTAAATATAAATAGTAAAAATTGATTCCCATTGCAAGTGTTCATTAAAAAGAATTTCCCATTTTTGTTTTTGTTTGTTGTTTTGTATATGTGATTTCTCTATTAAGAGTTCATTTATAACTTTGCATATTTTTGTTTTCGGGGTAATTTTATTAATTAGGTAGCTGGGTGGCACGTATGGCATTTCTTCATTTTTTTCTTCTAATTATTAAAATGGAACTTACCCATTGCTTAACTGTTTTCTCGGCTGGTATTAATGTATTAAATGCCATTAGATACACGTTGAAGTATGCTATACAATGCAGCTACGACAACTACGTCACATTTTATTCACATTTCATATAATATAGTCATGAGCCAATCCGTTGTGTAGTGAAAAACCACCAGCATAAAACTTAAAAACACACAAAAGGGGTCGTAGGTAGGATACACGATGGTTTTACGATTTACAAAAAAACATGAACAACTCAATCTCCTATCTTGCAGTTATTTTGTAATAAAATTCATCAGTTTGTCTGTTCCTGGAAATGAGGGCCGACGATATAGAAATCCTCCTCCAGTCAGGTCTGTTGTGCGCTACTCATTCATCCATAGGAAGGGATGTCCACTCTTTTACAGTGTCCATTCAGTTTTTTCTCTGACGGCCTTGACGTCTACCTCTAGCGTGCCCTGGATAAAAGTCTTGCACAAAGAGTCGTGCCTGGTGACATGTCCAAACCAAGCAAGCTTTCGTCGTTTGAGGGTCGCCAGTATAGGCTGTTGTGGACCAACACGTGTTGCAGTCATGTTTCGGATGTACTCGTTGGTCTTGTACTCCGTGTAGGAGATGCGGAGAAGTTTTGGAGACATTTATGTTCAAATGCCTGTATCCTGCGCTCTGTGTCCAGGTGAAGCGTCCAGGTCTCGCAGCCGTAGAGTAGGATGGAGACTACAAGTGACTTGTAGAGCCTGTACTTGGTGGGGAAGCCGATGGAACTTCTTGTCCACAACCTGCTCAGTCTGGCCATCGCTGCCGACGCCAAGGCAATTCTTATTCGGTCCTCAGTGCTACCATCCTTGGACATGGTTGCCCTAAAGTACTTGAAGCTGGTAACTTCTTCTAGCTTCTCGCCATTCATGGTGATGTCTGCACTGGTGTTGGTCGTGCTGTTCACCATGATCTTTGACCTCTCCGAGCTGACATCCATCCCGTATGCTCCTGCTCTTTCATAGAGTTTGTTGGTGAGATCTTGAAGTTCACTGCTGGTGTCACGCATGAGGTCAATGTCATTAGCCAATCTCAAGTTGGAGATAGGTCTTCCACCGATGGAAACAGAGGTGTGATGGTCATGAAGAGTCTCCTGTATTATCTTGTCAATGAAAATGTTCAACATGACGGGAGATAGCAGACATCCCTGACGGACGCCCACTGATGTCCTGAAAAGTCCCCCTGCTGTCCGCTGAGAAGTACTGCGCTGCTTACGTGACCGTTAAGTGTTTGAATGACTTTCACAAGCCCTTCGTCAATGTTGAATCATCTCAAAACATGCCATAGACCATCATACCACACGCGGTCGAAAGTTTTCTTGAAGTCAATGAAGTTGTGGTAGAGTTCACGTTGGTGTTGCAGGTGTTTCTCAATGATGACTCTGCAGTTGAAGATCTGTTCCACTGTGCTTCGCCCAGCTCTGAATCCAATCTGATCTTCGGCCGGCAATTCCTCGGCCTTACATTTCAATCGACTAAGGGTGATGCGTAGCATGACTTTGCTGGGATGACGGATCAGGCTAATAGTGCGGCAATTCTCGCACAATTTGAGATTGCCATTTTTCGGTAGGGGTATGACCAGTCACTTGGTCAACTCCTTGGGCAACTTCTTCTCCTCCTAAATCTTTTGGCATTGTGTCGTCATTGCTGCAGTCTATGCCTCTCCTCCGTGCTTAATCAGCTCGGAAGGGACGTTGTCCACTCCCGAAAACTGTCCTGCCTTAAGACTACGCACTGCCTCCTCCACCTCTTACAAAGTATGGACGGACTTTCATCGTCCGCATCTGGTCTGGGATTGTTCTGAAGGAGACTGGAATCTGGTTAAAGCGGGTAATTGTATAGGTCACTGCAGTATTCAGTCCACCTGTTTGCCGATGTCTGCATAAGGAAACGTTCTTGTGTACTCCTTGTTGATGCTGGACTTGAATTATTGTTATTTTTGAATTGTTAAATAAGGATTTGTAAAAAAAGGTTATGGCCAATTAAAGTTTAGCAGAAATACCTACATACGTGTTTGCGATGTTAGTGGCATAAAATGACTTTTTGTCCAAACAGTCATAAAATACCAATATTTATCATAATTCTATTTTTATTGTTTTACATAATGCCTACATAGCATGCTAGGTATACTCAAAAGAAAAACTGGTCGAAAAAATGCTCCTTTCAATGACGTTAGCCACCTCCATTTCGGATTACCGTACTCATCTTCTGTTAATTGTAAATGTTTAACCTGACGTGATCATTACTATGAAATTTACTTAATAAATTATGTATATTTTAACTGTTAGGAAAACTTAAGACATCATCAGTGTACGCACACCATTAAGCCCCGATGCATCACATTCAAACTCACCAGCTGTGTTTTTCTTTGTGTGTGAATAAGTAAACAATTTTTTTTTTAAATACTTATCAAACTTGAACAATAACTTTGTCCCAATTGTTCCCTAAAATGTCCGTAAGACCTTTTCAATCTTTAAACATTATTTTTTTATGTACTGGAAGATACTAAGAAATTGTCCCCTGATGGAATACCTGATTAGACATTAACAGTGAAAACAATTATCAAAGCTATCGGATTTCCTTGAAAATAGTTTTGTAGAAAACATCAAATAGACATTTTTTATATTGTTTGCAAGTCGTAAATGCCATCGATAGTTGAATAAGAATATCTGAATAAGAATGTCTGCAATATTTGCAATAAGTTGATTGCTTCTTCTTCTTCGTATTAAATTGACAAAGACATACATTTTAAGTTTCAAATTGATACTAGTAGGATCAAGCATTGTAGTACATAAGCGTTTATCTAAATTATTTACATCTCAGGTTATATCCCACTCCACTACGATTGAAGATTTACAAGGTAAACCGCATCCAGCAATGCCAATATTTGCAATGAGCATTCACTATCTTCAAAAACATCTTTTGGACACGTTGGAATTAAGACACACAGGGATTAAAGAGTCTGATATCAAGTACATCATCACGGTTCCAGCTATCTGGGGTATCTCTGCAAAACAGTTTATGAGGGAGGCCGCCATCGAGGTACATACTATATAAAACGAAGTTAAATTATAACCTGAGTTTTGATTGAATACATTACTGGAATACATCCATTCGGTGAAGCACGTTGTTGTAACGATCACGGTTGTTTTTACATGCTATTCTATATTGGTGTTTGATTGTCTGACTTTATGGACTGTGAACACAGACTTATGATACGGACATCTATTATAGCTTGTTCCAAAGGTCTCCATGTATACGTGAAAACTTTTGTTCAATGTAATTATATTTTAGAAGTTGGCGACTAACCCATAAACTTACTAAATGTTCTGATTTAAACTATTCTGAGCGAAACATGTTGTGTTTTGTTTAATTTTACTCTACATGAATTCGCATGCATACTGAAGTACATCTTATACAATCGTATGAATACATAATATAAATTTGATATCTACTGATCGATAAACAAATGGTTTGCTTGTTTGTTTTTTTTTTATAATAATAATTTCACATGAACCAGACGTAATATCGGTCTTTTTTTAGGCGGGTATTGACAGCAAACGATTGAAACTTGCGCTAGAGCCGGAGGCAGCTGCCATCTGGAGTGAGTCACAAGGTCATACGTTGGAAGGCCAACAGTTTCTTGTTGTAGACATAGGAGGTTTGTGTATTTCATATTAATGACTTTAAACAATAGCTTAGATCAACAACTTATGCAAAAGTATTAATGTATTGTTTTCGTTTCCTCGTTAAACTGAATTAAACAGTTAAACAGGTACGAGTTGTTCGCTAAACACAGCTCAAGTAACTTGAGTTTGACATTGACGACAACTATGCATTAAGATAATATTCAAAATACGTTAAATGTGAAACACATATAAACAATATACATGTGTTAGCTGTTTATGTCTACAGGGCACAACGAACGTAGCTAAACTATGTACGCAAGTGTGCATTATACAATATTTAGCGTGTTGTTAATTGCACATCATTTCAATATGTTTGCTCGCTTTGAATTGTACGGTAAGGCTCCACCCAACATTATCACAAATATTTCAGTAAGTTAATACTGCATATGCAACATATTAGCATTTTCCAAGCAAAACGTGAACATAACGTGAAACAGTTGTAAACATAACGCGAATCCTACCTTGTTCTACTTTAAGTCATTCCCTTTGTTTAAAAAAACGACACGAATTCCTGTTTATCTTAAGGCTCTCTTTGTTTTTCCACGCAAAACTACCTAATGATACGCAGGACAAGACTGAGTGTGGGAAAAACCCTTTAACATTGGATTGTTCGATTGTTTAAAATAAAAGACTGCTGGTGGTTAACAAGAATTTCTCTCCTAGTAATGTAACGGTATTTTCTATAATTTGCTCGGAGATCAGGTTTAAGAATCAACATTTAACTTTATACGGATATATGCTTGTTTCTAGAAAAATTGTAATATTGCATTTTTCTCATAAAAAGGGAAAACACATACAAATGATTATGTTTTCCTCAAAAGAGCATATCATACACAACTCTTTGACATATTCTCCAAATGTTTGTACACACAATGCCTTTACAATAGTCGTGTTCAAAACTTTAAAACTGCTCCATTCAAGTTTTAACCGGTATATACGTAGTTTGCACCACTAAATATTGTAACGTAACGGTTAATATCAATACGAATTTAAAGTCAGCCGAACGCTATCAATGAAAAATTTAACAGTATCATACTTAACTCAACAAACCGTCGAGGTTGCATAATTACGCCTTTCATAGTCGAAATAAACCTCGAAATTATGGGTAATTACATTTTTCTATGAAAAGTTTATATAATAGTTTATGAAATATTACAAAGTTGACCATGAGAGCAAAGTCTATTGATAAAATGTTTAAACCACCTCTTAAAGCCACCGAAGCATTAATTCATTCGTACATAATTGCGATCAATATGACGACACTTTTTATATAATAATATATAATGATTGTGAAATTAACATTTGTTGTGAAGATAAGTTTTGACTTCGAACACGAAGATAACAGTTTTATGTAATAATGTAACAATACTTATAACAGGATATTATACATCCGTTGTGGATCACAAAGTATTATATTTAGAAGCAACGTTGGTTTGTGGTTTTTAATATAAAAGGGACATACTTTATGTATGTTTTATTCCCAGCTCGAGCTAAACTAGGATATACATCGGATTCATTTTAATTTTGAATTATGGGGCGTGAGGGTCTGGCCGCCTGTCGTATTTTTAATTATTGGACTTGACTATTTCACAAACTCGAAAGTTATTGAATGCATCTTATTGATTAGTATATTTTGTGGACTCTTTTGATAGTAGAATAAAATCTCGATGAGCACTTCATCGTTGTTCTTGAAGTTGTGTATGCGTTGTCATTCCATTAACTACGTTACACACTAAACTATTTCGTCAAATACTTCCATTATGATTTTTAAAATAACTGTTATAATTTCTAGGGGGAACTGTTGATATCTCTGCTCATCAGAAAATGTCAGATGGCTCACTAAACAACATCCACGCACCAAGTGGAGGACCGTGGGGAGGTATATATGTGGATGAAAACTTCTTGAAATTTATAAGCAATATATTTGGAGAGAATTCCCTTGATAGTCTTCAAAATGATGACATGTACGACTTTTTGGAAATTCTTCGCGACTTTGAAATGAAGAAGAGAAAATTCAAATTTGATTCTAATGATGACATAACCTTTCGCATTCCGATTGCGCTGAAAGAATCTGTGGAAAAGCATTTTCAATTGTCCTTATTGGATAGACTGATATCACTGAATTACGGCGACAAGGTCTATCCTAGAGGCAGGGACAAACTTGTGGTCAATTCATCAGTCATGCAAACTTGGTTCACAGAGCCAGTCTCAAAGATGGTGGAACATATTCAAACTATAATTCAAGAAGAACGATTTAAAGACCTAAGTCTTATTATATTAGTCGGTGGATTTGCGGAAAGCCCCTACGTCCAACAGAGGATACGAAAAGCGCTACCAGACAAACGGCTGATAGTACCAGGAGAGGCGGGTTTGGCTGTGCTCAAGGGAGCCGTGATGTTTGGACACAAACCTGATATCATATCATCCAGGGTCATGGATTACACGTACGGAATAGGGATATGTTTGAGTTCTCGCTATAAAGAGAAGTTAGATCCGCTGGAAAAGAAGGAATTCATCGATGGTGAATGGACAGTGCGCAATGTATTCAAAATATTCGTGAGAGTAAATGAAGATGTACCTCTTGATTGCAAGGTGACACATACAGCCCAACCAGGGGGCATATCGTCGATCATTCCAATATACAGAACAAAAGAAAAGGACCCCGTTTACATCACAGATCCAGGATGTGAACTTCTTGGTATATTAAGAATGAAAATGGAAAAAGACATTCAATTTGAGGCACAGGTCCATGAAACTACGTTTATGTTTGGGGACACGGAGCTTCTTGTGATTTCCAAGAACATGTTGACTGGAAAGGTAGAGAGCCTGACGCTGGACTTTAACAAGTAGCATTTGTACTTTATAGCAGAATCCTCAAGGTACAGTTAAGGATGTGTGACGTCAGATATGTGATCAACAAGAAAAAAAGAATCATACTTAAACGAACATAACTTTGCTTATAAAAGAATTTCTTGTACTATGATTTTTTTTGTACTTTTTATAATAACGAATATCTAAAGGCGTCATGCACATTGCTTAGGACAATGTTTTAATAAAATTTACTCGCAGATGTCGATTATTGATATTGTTCTGAATTTTGTTTTGAGGAAATGGTGGACAGTAATGTTGTTTTAGACATCGTTTTGCAAATATATATGTTTATAATATCCGTCTATAGTTTGCTTTTGCATTTGTGTATGAATTATAATCAGTTTTAAGATAAAAAAATGCTTAAATTTGCTGTTTTATTTGGCATGTATATATTTTGACTTAGATTTAATATATACTTATATTCTGACATTCTGATTACTGTTTAGTCTATAACCTATACAGGTTGTTTGTTAATCACTGCATTTTAATTAATTATCTTCTATAAACCCGTTTGATATTGTCCCAAATATAAACGCCGGTTATGTTTGAATTCGACGAAAACATGTTTTGTTCCATAACTACAAACACTGCAAAGTTAGTGCGTGTGTTAAAACGAATGCTTCAAACGAGTTGAAATAAGGTTTACTAAATTCCTTAAACGGACTTGTTCGCAGATTTTCCTATTTTGTTTACTTCGAAATCTGTAATGTTTGGAATAGTTTTCAATAGTTATTAAGTTGAGGGAAAATATAAATTGAAACACAAATATGCTTGGCTTCGGGCTCGAATCCGGGCCTCCCGAAGTAAAGCTTATGCGTCTGTAATACACGTTTTTGATAAACTACCGATGAAAAGCCTTAAATACGCTTAATTACAGTGACGATTTCGATTGATTATTATTAATAATCGAACATATATTTTTAATTTGTCAGGAGTGTTATTTTGCTTGTTCGAATATAATTCATACGTTCTGATCGAATTTTTGACATTTTTTTTGAAAAATGTTATTTTGGCAAACTGTGAACAATTCCCGTAAATACCGCGTCACTCAGTGGTTTAACTATATGCACAGCGAAGCATCAAGAGAAAAGCAAGACTAAGTTATAAATTATATTGTTTATTAGAAATGAGTGTTTCATTGTTATATATAAGCCTTTTGAACATGATTATTTTATTTATACATTATTCCGTTGCATGCGGACAATGTTTGTTGACAACGCATTTACAAAGAGGTTATTGGAGGGAAAGCTTGTCGGCGTGAGGTTTATAAAAACTGGTTTACGAAGAAAAAAGGTTATAATGTGTGTGTTTAATACGGTTATTATGACGAAAGGATCCGAATTTAGTGCATATTTATGTGTGTTTTACGTTGCGAGTACAATACTTTTTTTTAAATACAGTTGTAAAGAATATTAAAAAAATAATAATGCGATTTTAAGTCAATCTAAGGCAATGGATGATTCAAGTCAATTTAAATGCATACGCGAGTTAGTTCAATTTTAGGTTCACACACGCGTTTATGCAATTTGAATAAGTTTTTCAACGGAACTATGTATATACACACATTGTTATGTTGACTTTAGACTATATCAGAAAGTGACATATTATTGGGTGTTTATAATATGAGATGAAATAATAAAAAAATGTCATGATAGTGATGACAAGTATTCGATGTGGTTGTCGTAGCAGTATTAACCGAAATTTTATAAGTAAAAATAAGTATGTAGCAGTATAAATAATCGGTAGAAACAATTGAATTTTTACGCAACTATTGATCGATTTATTTACTCTTTATTTTATTAAATGATATGCTTCATGAAAATATAATGTTATGGTTTTTGCTATGTAACCATTCACAATTTTATTGTCATGAGGTATATGTTATTTAAACCCCAGATTTTGTTTAGCTTGGTACCCGGCTTGTACTAACATAGTACACCAGACAAACCCACAATACTGTCGTATGCAATGATTTATTTGCAGTATGTCATTTTGACAAAACAGGCATTCATCAACATATCACAAAGCCTTATTAAAGCAAAAATATATATGTTACATGTTATAAAAGGAAGCTTATGTAAAACGAACGACTGAATTATGCTTGAATCGAGGAGACCGCAAATCAAGCGTATCCCAGGAATTTTGAAATTTCTCATAGATTCTTTTTTGTGAGTGAATTGTTTTTGTTTTGCAGAAATATTGTTTTACCACACTTTGACAAAAGTGTTAAATTTTTTTGTTTAGATCAATTAAAATTTAATACAAAAGAAACCAATGTTATGCTTATGTTTACTTCAGTTTTGTACACTTTGTTATGACTTTAATAAACCAATTTAACAGTCGTATTTTCGGACTATTTTTTTAGAATATGCTCATAATAGAAACTGTATATATTTTTGTACTCTTTTTGGAAAAATAATTCAATAAAAATTGCTGGAAAACTTTAAACTTTTGAACAATATTAAAAAGCGTGTTTTACTATAGAAATTCTTAAATATTCTTTAGAAATAATTTTCGTTTGTGGTGGACAACAACTTCGCATATGCATGTTTGTCATTCAGTTATTCGTTTCTCGCAGGGTCTAGATAAAAGCATGGATGTCACACTGCTGTAAATAGACACATGTAAAGATAGATAAAATATATGTTGCTATGGAAGAGATAATAAGATGCCCAATAATTTTTAATTAAATTTATCCTGATATTTAAACATTTATTTTTCTTCAAATGCAGTTACTTGCATCTAATAAAGAGATTTTTAAGATTGAAATTTCAAATATTGTTTATTTAAAAAATGCACAACCATAAAACTTGATATTAAAACGTTTGAAAACAAGACCAGTGGTTGCTATATCTATTGCCTAAATCGTACAAATTGTTTTAAGTTTATTTGTCTAAAACAAATAACTTTTGTAGGTTGCTGGGTTACGTTTAAATGTTTTGTTCCACCAAATGTACAGGCTTTCATTTCTTATCAATATGCAAACTATAATAGACATCTTTTAAGCTTTTATCCGCAAATTAGGTAGAACCTTTATTCATAATATAAATATAGCACAGTGCGCATGTCTGTACAAAAACGATACATGTAGTGGACAGCGGTTAAATTTGAAGGTAAACAAAACTGTCTAAAGTACCGGTTATTTATAATCGCACATTTAATTATGTAACTTGCATTAACATAATAATACGACATAAATAAAAATTGAACATATGTAAATATAATTAAACGTTACTGTCAGTGTTCGTAATGTATGGTTTTGAATGTCACTGTCAGAATGATGCAGTCAACAGACTATGTCTCGAAAACATATTTAAATTTAACCGCTTTAAAAGAAGGTTAGTATTCGTGCTCTATTCGCTTTTTCAAGATCGAAACATAATAAAATATAAACGATATATACAAATATTTTCTTAGAAAATGGAAAAAAATACCGTCGCGTTTAACTGCTTGAAGTAGTGGGTTGTAACCAAAGACCTTTCAATATACATGTATATTGATAGATCTTTGTTGTAACCTAAAAAGTAGGGCTGTCACGATACGCCGTGAGCGTACCGCGGTATATCGTGGTACGGCAACACTGTATCGCGGTACGTACCGCGATATTTTACAGATTATGTATCTGTGAAGAAAACAGCAGAATAACAAGTTTTACAAACTTTATTAAACTCATTAATCAGAACACACTGGTATCATAGTATGACTAGAAACTGTAAAAGAAACTTGATAGAAGTAGTCATTGTTATTGTTATTGTTATTCGCGTCTTTTTCTAAAATGTCCGCCATGTTGTTTACAATAGCTGTGACTACGATCTGTGTAAATCGAACGCTTCAAGGGCATGTTTAAAATGCGGAGTCAGGGGGCCCAGTATTGAAAATCTGTATCGTTCTGACTTTTCCTCGACTTATTCAGAATCTTAAGATAACATGATTCGGAAGTGCCATGCTTTGAACGATCGATATACTAAAGAAAGACAAAAAATAAAATAAAAAATAAACATCTTTTTGATAATTATGAACTTATTTGCAAAGGAAATCGGTCCCAAATTCCAAAAAGGTACGGACCCATACATCGCCGTATTTTAAACGTGAAAGTTAAACATCTACAAGTGGAAGCGCTTGCTTGACCTGGATATTAACGGATTATTTATTTAGCCCTTTTGAATCGCTTCTACAGTTTTCAAAACGATATCTATATCAAAATAATTATGTTATGTATTTATATCTGTGCTAAAACATGTATAATAATATTTTAAAAAACCGGTGCGGCAACGCCGTACCGCGGTGCGATTTTGTTCACGACATGCACCGCGATATACCGATATACCGGTGAATCGTGACAGCCCTACTAAAAAGGATGAAATCAAAGGGAAGCAACCGTCGCAAATTAAAACTTGTTACACGCGTTATCATCTTCCTTTGAAACCTGGGTTCAATTCCCGCTCTCGGAGCATGTGCTTGTGTATGGTGATTACTATAGACAATCCCAGAATCGATAAATTGACCGCCGCCATATTGGCTTTCACGTGACCCGCTATTGAAGACGGTACTGAAGAATTGGGCAGATTACAGCGTTATCATAGTGTACACCAGCTTTATTCCAATAAACAGTACTTTATGACTTCGCACAGTAGGATTGAAAACAAGTGAAACATGAAACCAAGTGTCGATATGTATCATATCGTTAATCAATATAACTTTAATAAAAAGTATACACGATAGATTCATAAAATATGTGTCTCTGCAACAATATTCAGTGACAACACGTAATGTTTAAGGCCGAGTTGGCATTTTTAAGCATACCTTTCAGTAATGCCTTTGTATAAAATGTAATTATTTCTTTATGAAATAAAATTATCCAAGGATAATTATAAAGGTTATATAAATATCTAAAGTCTGCTGTACATGTTGTGATTTAAGATATTAACACAGATCTATCAATACAGAAAGATTCGTGTCATCGCGAGTTCCCGTCGATTCTCGCGGCAACCGAGATTTTAGTCAAGTGAGAAAGTGACGCGCGCCATCTTATCGTAATAATCTTATCTACACATGTAAAGGCATGTGGTATCACATGCATATCAGTTAACGCTCTTAATCCACAATGGGGACATGGTCTCACTTCATGAGAATGCGTTTGCGCATCTTTCGCAGATGTGTATTCAACATGTTAATTGTCTTAATAAAATCATTTATCCGTATTTAGTAAAGGCAAAATCAATATAGAAGTTTCCTGTTTCACAGTTTAATTTAAAATTTACACTTTGTTTGGAAAATTTAGTAAAGAAATAGATCAGTTTAGGAAATAAAGAGAACACCACCGTAACAGTTCAAAATAAAATCATCAATTTCATTTCAGCCTTAAGATTTTTACATTAATTTAAAAATGATACTTAATTAAGAAACATAAAAAAAATACAGTTTAAGGCAAAGGCAGAACTTTCAATGAAAAAGTGTGCCACGGCCTGAAATCAATCAAAGTTTCTGTATTGAAAATCTTCTTAATACTTCAGTTAAAATCGCTAAATTTATTTTTGGCTGTAGCTATTTATATTACCTCTAATCTGATATTCATAGATGACATGTTAATTTAGAAATAGTAAAGTTTTAGGCAAAGGCGGCTATGTACTTTTCCATTAGAAAATCTGAATGTAGGTCAAAATGCCAGAGGTAAAAATGCCATTGGTAAAACAGCCAGAGGTAAAAGTGCCAGAGGTAAAAATGCCAGAAGTAAAGTGGTAAAAATGTCATAGGTATAAATGCCAGAGATAAAATATCAGATGTTACATAGTAAAAAGAGTTTTGCGCAATATTCTTTAAAGGATATTGCTTATTGTAGGAATTACATTGTTCGCTTATGTTACTGATGCCATTTTTCTGATTAAACATTTTATATTTATTAGAATTGTCTCATTTATAAATTTAGACTGTAATTTTGTTGTTTTGTTCTGCATCTGGCATTTTAACCACTGGGATTTTTACCTATGACATTTTACCTCAGGCTGTTTGACCTCTGGCATTTTTACCTATGGCATTTTAACCTACATTCAGATTTTCTAATGGAAAAGTACATAGCCGCCTTTGCCTAAAACTTTACATTTTACCTCACACCGAAAATCTGCATCGGCCTTACATGTTACAAAAATTCGTTAATGAATATCTCCGAGACTATTCACGTCAAAATAAACATCTTTGCTTAGTCTTTTAGATTTGTAAATTACCTTTTAAATGATACGTAAATCAGAAGGATTTATAAAGAAACAAGCTGTTTATTGGCTAGGCCTATATTTTTTATTGTTCGTTATTATCTTAAAGAAGAAACAAGACTCTAGTTTGAAACACATTTTTATTAATATCCTTATCAGCGAGGTTTTGTCCGGTTGTCTGATTTCTCCCACATCTTTCTTGCGTGGTGGTGTTTCATGTGCGCTTACACACAAGACGACAAATATAGGTCTATACGTGCTTCGGTGTGGTTGCGCACCTAAAACGAGCTGCAGCCCTACTACAAATAAACGTTCTTGTCATAAGTCATAACAACACTTATTTATACTCGATTTAACAAGAATTTCTCTTATTATGATTCTTGACGTTCATTTTTTGCATGTATTGAGTATACTGGAAATTACTGATATTGTCTGCTTGATTCCATTGTGGACATGATTGCAATATTTGCCTGAAACTTCCTAACCGCGGGAACCATATTCGACTGTTTCAGCTCCATGACAGTCACAGTTCTTGTTTAACTCATGGAGCGACCCCGGGTCAGTATAAACTTATTGATTAATGTTTCTGTTGTCGTATGTATTGTCCGTCTTGTAAACGCAATGTTCACTTTCATAAATAAAGCACTTTCGGATGGTGATAACAGTTTTTCTCTTAGTGATGAGTCTGGTGTGTCAGTATTCCTTTATTAAACCAATGACCATGGATTCAGTTGTGTTTTCGATTGTTTTCACATTTATAAACGGTATAATAATTAATGCCGCCGTGGCGTAGCGAATTTGGTGTCCGCCTAGCGATCGGGGGTAACGGCTTCGATCCCCATTGTGGGGGTGTTCTTTAGATCTCCACAAAGACACCAAGTTCTGCTTCTTCCACGGCAATGGACTCAATAGCGTTTCAACAAGCCTTAGGCTTTTGATGCAAACCAGCTAAAATAAATAGGTTTAAAATAATCGTATACATTTCGACCATTTTTTTTAATTTGAATGTGGAGCGACTGAAAAATATGTTTTGGTTTTTGTGTAGCTAATGAGAACGATCGATTAGCCTTGATTGAATCGATCGCCATTAGTTTTCAAGTAAATTTTTTTTCGAGTAAATGTACCGAGCAACTTTGAATGACAGCAAAAGGGAAACACAGAGCGATGCAGAGTTACAGCAGAACAATCGACGAGCGGTAGGGTCGAAAGTGACGCAAAGTCTTTTAATTTGCAATTTCCTCTTCGCTGCAGTTTGTCACGGCGAAATTAAATCGAATGAAAGTTGAACATGGTTCATCACGAAGGTTCATCTACGACTCGGTAATTCCAGTAAAGTAGTTAATGTCGTATTTTCATTCGATTTACACAAAGTCTGAAATAATCTGTAAATCTCAGCAGAAAAAATAAGTGTTTGAAATCTTGCGAGGTATTTATGTTAATTATAAACAGTTCGCTTAATGCATATATTTATTTTTAGTTTATCATATATGTGTAAGTTTATAACAAAGGATGCGTAGGTTGTCATTTAACTTATATGCACAAAAGTAACATGGTTATCAGCACATGCACATCTGTTGACGTTTTTATTTATCCTTCAATGTTGTTTATAGTGAAATATCAGTGGTAAAAAAAGATAATTCACTTTCCCTAACACTGAACAATAAAACAAAAGTTTCGATAAATTGCACTGTTAAACTTTTAATTTTTATTCCAGGTACCCATTTTAATACAAACATTAAACGGTTCGCCAACAATGCCGGGCTAACCAGGTGTCATACGAATGTGACAGCAGACTGACCGAGCGCCGTATCCATATTTTCACGACAAGTGGTTATACAAGTATAGATGGGTTTGATCGCCATGTAACACCGGTAGGTCGTTGTGAGATAATATTGTTCACACATATGAGAGGAATATGACTGTAAGTCATATTTCGAAATGACAGAAAATGTTTTCTGACGATTGTATGGTTATTCAGCTCAAATGCGCATGAGCCTCGCTCTGGGAAAACGGGCTTTCAATCATGTGCTTAAAGGTCGTCCCAGATTAACAGGTGCAATCCGTACAGGTTAATCAGGAGCGAGAGTTTCCGCCAAAACTGGATTTTCGCTAAGAAGAGACTTCCTTGAAATAAAACTACAATCAAAGAGGAAATTGTGGTCCCTGATCAGCCTGTGTAGACTACACAGGCTTATCGGGGACTACACTTTACGCACATGCATGAACTCCGGTTTGCGCAGCGCGAGGCGAATATCATAAAGTATTGTACTCACGACAGCAATATCACAGAATATTGGTCTGCTGGTCGTGGCAGTAGTATCCTGTTGGACATGGTCTGTCGCCACCTTCGCATATCTTCAAAGGGGCACCAACTGGGCACTGCTGACTGCACTACTTCCGGTGTCTAACCATTATTGAGGAATAAAGATTAATGAGGGAAAGAGACCAAGTTATCATGCGAGGCTGTCAGAAACAAATGTTACAGCACAACCGTTTTGTGTCGGAAATGATAATCCTTACATTTATCCAACATTCATTTAATATGATATTTATTATGCTATAATGTGTTCCCAAAAATCATGTCAGCGAGGTGAAAAACCACAAAACAGCTTTGTCTCCTGTATTAAACTTTGCATTTGTTCGCTTAAAGTTCCCAATTTAGTATGAATTCACATAGAAAAACAATATTAACGCCCGCGATGAAATGCGATCAGAAAGCGATTTAATAAAGCTTACGTTATAAGATGGGCTGTATTAAAGAGTCATCAGAAATTTGATTAAATAAACTATAAGTGTGTATAGGTTTAATCGGTGTAATTTCGTTGTTTTATTGCATAATCGTTGGAAGTGAAATGTCTGCTTAATATATCGTTTATGAATTGAAGAATAAGAAAGCAAATACATGTAACTCAAATACCCAATAAGTTTGCTTTGGTCCATTCGCAATTGTTGTATGCTAATATACCAGGCAACATGTAATTCGTTTACATTTGTAGAGCACTTGTACACATAAGAATCACGCAGTTATACATTACATGGGTCAAAGTGAACTATTCAATTGAGCCCCGCGCTGGCAAAATGGCGCTTAATGAATGTGCGAAAAGTGTCGTCCCAGATAAGCCTGTGCGGACTGCACTTCCTAATCTGGGAATACACTTTACGTACATGCAATAAGCCCCATTTTCCCAGACCGCGGCTCATTTTTTTAATAAAATGAATAATTAGCATGGCCACTAGTACAGTGTGTATCGCATTAAATATACCACAAACACATTAGACAAACATTACTTTCAAATCGTTGCCGCTACAATTACAAATACGCTCCACATTGTAGGTGCCATGGTCAAATCACTTGCGTGTGCTCGATCAAATAAGAATGACGTCTCGTACGGCATTCTAATCTATTTATACTGTATTATGCAAACCGGACGCAAACATGTTAATTGAGTCGTGTTTTATGTTCTCAATAGTTGCCATGTTTTTGTTTTGATCTGCGCTAATTTAAGCGATGCACATTACCGTACCTGGTTGCGATAAGAAGAAAATACAAGATTGATCTATGAACAAGATGTTGTATAAGCCATTTAAAACAACATAAGCATTTTACGCGATTTGGGATTTGCATATCGTCAAAACTGAAAATGTCGTTTAGTGTTCGCCCCATTTACATATTCTGAAACATTTTTTGCTTTAACATCCTTATCCTATTTAAGATTTTTTTAATTCGCCAATCCCTTGGTACTGTTGCCGGATCTTGCGTGTTGTTTTATCTAAACGAGGGCATGAATAGCTACCTTTAAAGGCTTTGCACTTAAGGCTATTGGTTGATTCACTAAACCAATCGGCATGAATTTCCGTTTACAGTATACGAATTTTTGTTCAATCCATCTCCGTCAAACAATTAAGTTTATATTTTCATCGGCAATTAAATCTTGTCGCTTATACGTTCCCTTTATCAAACATTTTGTAAATGAATATGTTTATAATAATTTTGTTGACGTCTGCGTAAAGCGGCATGAAACGAGTTAAAATGATGTGATTGAAATTAATACTTTTGTATCATTTCGGAAGAATTTGGGGAAAAAATTGTTATTGCTATGCTTGTGTTTTTTTTTTCTTGTGCGTTAAACAATGTTGTTGTTATTTACAAAAGTGTTTTCAGCATGCAGATTTAACATGTATGGTCGGTACAACTGTAGGTAAGAAGCATTATAACTAGCTGATATCGACTGTAAGCCTTACGCAGGTAAAGATAATGTCCGTCGCCTTATAGTCCATTCAGTCCAAGAAAAGAGGTAAAACAAATTGCAGCTGAATTTCTTTAAATCGTATAGACCTAGTACAAATGCAATTTCAGTTAACCGTCCCGTGATTTGCATTAGCAATAACCCTCAAATTTTATTTTGTTTGATTTACTCGACTAGGAAACCACACATTGAATTATAATAGACTTGTAATTGATGCGGAAAATGAGTGCGTCAATAGGTTCTTATGCAATATATTTGACAACATGATGCCTTCCCGAACATGTTCTTTAGAACAGATGTTATCAGTAGCGTTTACCAGTTTACCACCACTCTCGTCCCGGTTGGTTTAAGAAAAATCTGTTAGATGATCAAGCTAATTATATAGTTATATATATGTGGGGTAATTTTGCACGTGATATAAGCTTTTGAAAGGGTAAAATAATAATTATAATCCGACTGGTTTAGTAAATCAACCAATAGCCTTAAGTGCAAAGCCTTTAAAGGTAGCTATTCATGCCCTCGTTTAGATAAAACAACACGCAAATCCGGCAACAGTACCAAGGGATTGGCGAATAAAATAAAATTCTTAAATAGGATAAGGATGTTATAGCAGAATCATAATAGGTAAATATAGGTAAAAGGTAAATCAGTCGAACACTTAATGACATTTCCTGGTTTGATGATATGCAACTCCATCATCGCGTATAATGCTAACGGTGTTAATCGATGCAGTACTAGCAGGCTTGTCCGGGATTGTGTGCAGGATTGATGATTTGTTTTTCAAGTTTTAAATATCGTTTAATGAAGATTAAAAAAATCTTAACTTTAATACTACGGTCTACAAACGCAACTAACACACAGCATATCGGCAATCATATGAGATGTATAAGACGCGAAAGCGTGCATGCTTATTTGGTATTAGCAACGAAAGAGACGTTTATGATTATCAAACGAACACAATGCGCAGTGGGACGTTAGAATGCNCACGTGGTTTAAATGTAAACATGTGTAAACCATAGAACGACATACCCTGAGATGCGACCAGCAGGTAAAAGACCGACAATTTTCACGGGCAGTGGTTTTGTACTTAGTGGACGAGTCTATGTGTTACAGTAGACTGGGTAGGATGGGTTATAACAGTGGGGTATGGGTTTCGGCGATCCCTTAGGAAAATCGCGTTTGCGTTGAATAAGAGAGTTTATTCTTGAGCGAATAAACATTATTAATTTCAAAGATAAGAGTCTATAGACTTCATTCAGAAAGGCTTATTTTATCACATCAAAAAACGAGCAATAAATGCCATTTCCAAAGTCTTCATATGGTGCAGTTCTGATATCAAATAAACAAATAAAATGTAAACGTTAATGTGTAATATGAACCTCGCTCTTGGAAAACGGGGCTTAATGCATGTGCGTATGGTCGTCCCAAAATCAGGGACGACACTTTCAACCTAAACATAATTTTCGCTAAGAGGCTTCCTGTAAACCAAAAATACCATAAAAGCGAAAGTTTAGTCCTCAGACTGTGTGGATTTCAAAGGCTAATCTAGGCACATCATTAGACCCGGTGTTCCCAGCGCGAGGCTCATGTATATATTAATGTTCATGAAATATAAATATATTTAAGAATTTCTAGAGAATCACCGTTATCATTATCTTTATATGTTTGCCTAGTTGATAAGCAAATGTAATGTATGTCACATTCACATAAACAGCTAGTGGCCAAAAGTTATGATCAACCAAACTTTGTATTTCAACTGTTGCATTGCATGCCTTAATGAGATCACACAACACATGATATACATTACATTGTTACATGGTCTAAAATTGTCATTTTCGAAAGATGTTCATATAATCAACACACAAATCTCTAAATCTCTTAAACACTGCATAACAACTTCTGAAACAAGTACAAGTACAAGAAACTATCATCCTGTACAGAACTGTCAACATGAAACTTCTTTCTGTTCGAGAATGTTCTTATTTGGGCCGATATTCTGGTCCTGCAGTGGGACAGGACCTGTCCTTCCTCCCAAAGTCTCGGTTACACACCATGCATCTGAAAGGTTGTTCGCCTGTATGTCTCTCCGCATCGCGAAGCTGAGCAAACTTCCGACCACAAATAGCACAATTTAATTTCTCTATTACATATGCCTCTTTCTTTGGATGACTCTCCAATGCCTTGGTGTTTTTGAACCGTTCTGAACAAAGCCTGCACCGTAGCCAGCTTTTCTCTTTCTTAGATTCGTTGATCAGAATTGAGTCGGCAGTTAGTGTTTTTTTGTATTTATACCTTTCTTAGGCACACTGTTCCGACCGGAATCATTCTGAGATTTAGGCAGATCATCACCAGAACTTCCCATCACTGACATGTCTGTTAAATTTTCATAAAACACAATACTGGCCCGTAATTTATCTAAATTTATATACGCAAACGATGAATCGTTATCATCGATTGATATATTTATATTAAGAATATCGGCTTCATCATTAAATGACAGGAATTTCCAGTGTTAGTTCCATGTCTATCTGTCACAGTTATTTCACCAAGTTCTCTCCCTTTGTCTGGGGAATAACTCAAACTTTTTCTGGCATTTGGTGGATCTGCATTATTGTCCTCGTCATCGCTTGCCTCTCCAATGTTGAACCTTGGAAGTGTGGGTTTTATGTGAGATGCCCTTGACACATCTGTTAATGCAAAGTTAAGAACACAACTTAATAGGACATTAAGATTTGCACTGATACGCATAAATATATCAATCAAGAAAAGAGCAAAAAACAATTTACAAGTTGTCCAAATTACACTGACATGCATATAGTTTCATTTTCTGACAGCATGGTGCTTAAGAAACATATCATGAACAGCAATACTTGCAAACAATTCATTTTATTTGGTTTTCTTTCCTAAATGTTCGCCTTAAAGAGACTTCACAGATTTTTGTATTTAAAAAAAAGTCAATAACTGAATTTACTAACAACCGTAATATTTCGAACGGTTGTAAATTATTAAAATACCCATAACAAGGCAAAAGATAAAGAAAATGTGCCATCCCTGGGATTTAAATCTGGGACCTGTACATTCAAAAGCCAACACCCTTCCACTACACAATGCAGACTTTCGAATATGGAGGGTGACCGTGTAACCTTGTTTGTTGATAACATTTAACCCAGTTTCGAACTCGATTGAAATATCATAAGGACAAATCTTCTGACTAAGTTTCAAGAAGATTGAGAAATGTTTCCCTACAGCCATATAAGGACACCTGTTGCGCCCCCCTGGCGGTAATGTTTTCAACGGACTGGGTAATATACAATTCGGACAAATGGTCTGAGCAATAAAAGTGTCATGAAGATTGAGCCGTAAATGTTACCTCACGAGTGTTCACAATGTTTATAAGGAAAACTACTGCGCCCCCTGGCGGCCATGTTTATCAACAAGCCATGACCATTTTCAAACTTGCTTGAGATATCATTGACATAAATCTTGTCGCGTTATTCAATCGAACAAACAAATCGATAAAGTTCCATTGATGTTTATTTTGATTCTTAAACTTAACAATAACTTTCCAAATTCCAGTAATATTATAGTCAACAAGATACTAGCGAAATCCAAAACGGGCTTCAACCGTGATAATTATAAATCGTGAAATTACATCTGTGCGTATGTAGTGTGTACTTATATATGAAACAGTTTATTCCGTTAATTGCTACATAAATTGGACGTTCTTATTCTTCCTTCCGACTGTCTCGCCCTCTAGTAACTAACTGAACTATAATACGTATTCAAATTATTAGCTGGCCGTACCGCATCCAGGCAACCAACGAAAATGTGCCACGTAGAAATCATTTCGTGCGGAAAACTAATGAAAATGTGATAACAACAATTAAGAATACATGTGCAGTCGACTGATAGTTAATGTTTTGGGCAGGTAATACTGTAGATGATATCCTTAAAGCAAATGACCCGCGATTAAAGTACAATAATTACCCAGTGGATGACGGTAATTTGACGTTTTAACCGAAAGGCAGGGAAATGTAATCTGTAAAAGAGTTTGCGACTGGCCATGTAAATATTTTAGCAAAGTTGAGAAATTGCGTTTGTACACTCATGTCTCTAACTTATGATTTTTTTAGAAATAATTAAATATGTTTTCGATTACATGTGTTTTATATGCTTTACGTGACAATCTTTTGAGCAAGTATTATGATTATTGGGCATAAATTGTGACTTACAGACTCAACAAACTTTTTCTTTCTTTCGACCTAGTGACCTAGTTTTTACACCACATGACCCAGGTTTGGACTAGGCCATGATAGCATTGAGACAAATGTTCTGACTAAGAATCATGAAGATTTGGCAACAAATATGGCATCTAGATAGTTGAACAAGTAAATTTTGACGACGAACGACGGACAAAAGGTAATCACAAAAGCTCACCATGAACATGTTGCGCTCTGGAGAGCTAAATAATATATATATAATGCTATACACTATTTTCTTGATACACGCCTCAAATGTAATTAAAAAAACGCACTACTTCTATTAAGTTTTACCACACTAGAATTCCATTAACGATAGTAGGAATGCATATAGCAATACTTCAGTTTTATTTAATTCAACACTCTTTTTTTACCTCTTATTGTTATACACAATTTTACCGAGCATTGGTAAAAATGAGACAAATGTGAAAAGCCGCAATGTAACACATACTTTTATAAGATTATATTATTTTTGAAAATATAATACAGTTATTGCTGTTGATATGCCCCTTAAAGCTATTATATTAACACACATACACATGTTTGGTAATTAAGATGCTTTCAATTAAAAATGACAGTATATTTCATATTTTACATACGGACATGTTTGATTGAAATATTTAATATAAAATAACCACCCTCTACAAGTTTTATTGTAAAACTGTAGCCGAATAAAGAACATAATAAATAACATAAGAAAATATCTTTAAACTCACGCAATATCCCCAATTTCCGCAAAATAAAACTTACCCCAAGAAATGTCATTCCCCTATTAATGACATCATGTGAAAGTAATTGGGATGTGTTTATTGCAGGACAAGTAGTTTAGTATGAAGAATGCCAGTACCAAAATAAAACATCTTTGATTGTTTGATACAAACCTTTGACATTGAACACCTCGTGCTTGTGATCCTTGCTGTGATCCTTTCAGTTTTGAGATAAAGCGTGATATGATCAGTTCAGGCATTTACAGGAACTTGTTCACGTTTTGGTAAATTGACAAAATTCAAAGTTTCGTTAAAGTAATACTGAACATTTACCACGCTTTTCATTATCTTTTATATGCATTTTATGACGATTTGAAAACCTGAACATTATAAAGCGTTACAAACGCGAAACGATTAAATAATTTGGAGAGTTCTATTGTTATCGTTATATTTTGTGACATAACGAGGATTGCTGGACCTTTATTCCAAGGGTCAGTGGTTCGAGTCACGGTGTGGATTACATTTCTTTCTTTTTTTCTTCTTTTTTTCTTGTTTTATACTGGAGCTATTTAGTTCCGAGGTATACATTTATCATTTTAAAGCATTTAAAGACAAATTTAAAAACATGCCAAGATCTGAAAACAAGTCCCTTTAAACCAATTCCCAAATGGTGTCTTTGTATATATGTAACCACATACCTCGAGCCAAATATCACAACACTAAATAAAAAATCCTATGCTGCATTCTCATTGAACAGATCTTCTGCGTACATTTAAAACAAACGTGGCGGATCTGTTTAAAAAAAAAGATGACACATGTTCATTTCTGAAGTTACGCTTTCATCAGGATGTTCAAGGAAATTGTTTGTATGCGATAACAATTGTGAAAAAAAGACAACAATTGTGAGCAATTTTATCCTTGCGATATTCAGGCAAACTAGTGTTATGCATGTCAACTACTGTAATACAATATCATCATTAACCAAATGGAGCCACAATATTTTTAAATTCGTACATAAATAACAGTCTGCTTATCTTAAATATGATCAGGAGCATAAGAGTCACAAATACATTGCAATGGTTATGCTCTACAAAATACAACCATTATGTAACAGTACATTTATATTTTTCTTGTTTTCCGTGATAGCCACCAAACCACCTGATCGATAAGAAATGTTTTACCAGACAGACTCGAGTCCCCAGTTTACATGTTATTATTCAAGAAGCCAAGACAATATTATCCTCGTGTATATCAAATATCTTAACACGTATTTTAAGTTTGCACAATATATCTTATGATGCAACTATGTTCTTTGCTCGCCATTATGCCAATATCTAATTTGCATGCAACTAGAAATATTTTTTCACTTTAATGTCATCAAGTTGCAGTAATTTCAGCAAAAATAAATCAGTAAAACCTAGACAGAAGCACACTACAAAGATAGGATGGGATGTCATGGGTCAGTAGAGAATGAACATGTACTTTATAACTAGTAACATTATTACTTAACCTTCTGTTGTGACTACACGACAGATTTGTTCGTGCAGCGTTAACGCGTCAGTACTCTATACATTTTATGAATACAAATGTATATAATGTATGAGTATTTTCATTTAACACTGATAAAGTTTGTTAGCACAGGTTTTTAAACAGTTTTTATTTAATTCTTATTCCCGCACACAAATTTAAAATATAATATTGCGAAAAACCAGAATGTGAAATTTTAGTTGTGTTTGAAGTCAACTAGAATGAACGACACGCAATGCCCACCATTGAAATTCATTTATCAATATAAAAAAGATCATTGCATTACCTGCAACATTAATCAATATACCAATATATCATTACATTACCTGCAACATTAATAAATATAAGATTATATAATTACATTAACTTCAACATTAATCAATAATAACAATTAATCATTGCATAACCTGCAGCATTAAAAAATAAAAACATTAGATCATTGCATTACCTCCATCATTTATCAATATATTGGGGAATATTTACTCACTACCGCTGACTTGGCCAACACAATTAACTGCCTTATTATTTGCTTTGTGTCGAAAACGTCCTGTCCCGAAGCCTTTAATTTCCTGAGATTACAATACACATGTCCGGCGAAAATGATTTATTGATGTAGCATTTCTTGAGAATATCTAGCTTATCGGCTTCGTAACCACTGCGCAGAATCAGCGCTTGCATGCACATTTACAGCAGACAAATTTATTAATTTACTGAAAAGTAATATAGTTCATAACATAATATTTTATTCCGTGTCTTGTTTGTGCTACGATCAGTAGAATAAGTGTTAGGAATTATAACACAAATGCGTGGTTGATTCGATGATATTTATTTATTTTCCTGACTTTATGTGGAATTCGACAACAGCGTTGGAAAACTTATCTTATTTCAATTATAACACAGTCCTTTTTTCTGTGTTTAAAGCATATCAATGATGAATATATTTATCTACACTACGCCCATCAATATACCAAATAAATTCACATCATATATCATATTATTTTTTTATCAAAAGTGTAAAAAAAGTGTTTGTGTGTGTGTGTGTGTGTGTGTGTGTGTTTATATTAAGGAGAAAAACATTAAGGGGTTTACAATTATCAGACGAATGTGTTAATATTGTGGTCATTGAATGTTTCGTTTAAAGAAAGTATTTCCTAAACAAAAATCCAGTTTAGTCAACAACGGAAATTAGGATTTACTTCCTTTTTGTGCTATCCTTGTATTTTAATGTTTGTGAGATGGTTTAAATCTTAAGCACACACACACACACACACACATATATATATATATATATATATATATATATATATATATATATATAAAATAATCTTAAAGCATAAATATATATGCTCTTAGACTAATCACGCATTAAAGGAGAGGAA
>VMBQ01005041.1:0-28443 GCA_007657795.1 Dreissena rostriformis | reverse complement strand
ATCACCAAGTGAAGATATCACCGAGTGAAAATATCACCGAGTGAAAATATCACCGAGTGAAAATATCACCAAGTGAAACAGGTATCACCGAGCGAAGATATCACCGCGTAAAAATATCACCAAGTGAAGATATCACCGAGTGAAAATATCACCAAGTGAAGATATCACCGAGTGAAAATATCACCGAGTTAAAATATCACCGAGTGAAGATATCACCGATTGAAGATATCACCGAGTAAAAATATCACCAAGTAAAAATATCACCGAGTGAAAATATCACCAAGTGGAACATATATCACAGAGTGAATATATCACCGAGTGAAGATATCACCGAGTGAAGATAACACCAAGTGAGAATATCACCGAGTGAAAATATCACCAAGTGAACAAAATTCACCGAGTGAATAAAATACAGCAAGTGACCAGCCGACAAAGTACAGCAGTACATACAGTAGTGGTAGTAAAATTAACTGAGAAGAAAAAATATATTACTCAATATGTTAACTGTTGTGTAGCCTCCAGTATTTCCGTCTAAGAAAACGAAAGTGAAAGTTTCAAACTAGAATAAAATACAGTTTGTAATGACTAGCTGTTGACTGAAGAAAAAAATATATGTTATTGGGAACCCAAATCTGAAATAAAAATACAATTCAACAACAGGGAGATAACTAGTTAAAGAAATACTAAATATAGACAGGCAATTACACGGTTCGATTAAGCGATCGTTGACGAAATATGTAACACACTTAAAACTAGTAAAAAGCCTGAGTTCCGGAAAAGGCTTGATACTAGTGAAATATTACTGAAAATGGGGACTTTATATACCTAAAATTGCTTGATACTTGCTGAAAATAAAGGACAACAGGGATTTTAAAAGCGAAAGGTCAAGATGGCTGCCAAAATACTTTGCAACTGGGACCGGAACTGAAGACTTCTTCCCGGCCGCTAGTCAGAACGGGCTAGTCAACCCGGTCTCCACCACACTATCGATATTATGCTTGCAGGTTTTACTTTTAACTGTTAATTGTTAGAAATAGCTTTAATGAATATTTTAAGTTAAAGTTTTGATCGTAGATAATGCATATTTGTGCAATATAAATCCAAAAGACGGGAACATCATCTGGAGAGAAAGTTGTGTCCGCTAGTCTTTTATTTTGTCTAAACGATATAAGACGATACATGCAATACATATTAAACACACAAAGGAGTCTCGTTCTGAGAAAACTGGGCATAATGCATGTGCGTAGAAGAGTCGTCCCAGATAAGCATGTGGCGTCCGCACAGGCTTATAAGGGACGACACTTTCAGCTTTAATGTAATTTTTCGTTCAAAGAAATTCTCATCTTAGGCCAAAAAAAAAAGGTCCGTTTCAGGTCTCCTTGGAAAAAAAACAGGGTCGGTAGGTAGGGATTTTTTTTTTTTTTTTTTTNGACCCCAATAAAAAGTTGAGGGTCGGCGCCGATTCTGGAGACACGGTCGGGCGACCGGAAACGGACCTATTTTTTTGTTTGGCCTTAGCATACGCGGAATGCACTGGCCTAGCGGGGACGACACTTAATGCAAAAAATGCAAAAAAGAATGACGGGATCTGCGCATTGTGGTGGTTAATACTAAGCATTGGGGATTCAAACCGATTTAATGCATACCAGATGCAGCACTTAGCCCAGTACTTATCTGTTATACGGTGACATAATTGACAAACCTGAAGAACATAACATACAAATATTCCAATAGTTATAACACGTTGGGGGCTTTACTAAACCTGACGAAAGAAATGACAAACCTCACACGTAGACCAGAAAGAAACACAAAACGCACACGTGTAAAGGAACATGAACCTAATAGCATCGCAATGAAAATTAAACGCAATTAAGAACAATATATTTCGATTTAATTTCAATTTTATTACTCGGTGATGTAATATTCACCTGAGCAACAGAAAAACACCTTTATTAATTAAACACAAATATAAACTAATGCCCGTTTTGTTGACAATTACCTGGCATCATATAATAACAATTCAAGATCATCATTGTGCAGGAATAAGCCGTAAACCAATGTGAAATTGGACTATTAAATAGTTTGTATGCCAGTAAAATTCACGCCAACTCCTGTGATAGTAACAGGACCACCTGATCGATAGCAGAACAAACATGGCTAGACATACTCAAGTCCCAAGTCGACATGACGAAGAAGCCCTGAAAATATCATCCTCGTTGTCTAGCACATGTCTTCACAAAATTGTATATGTATGTTGACAAAATCCCTTTCATTATTCAACTATGTACATTTTGGGTCATTATGATTATAAGTAATATGTAGGCTACTAGCTTAACGTATATTTATAGGGAAAAAAGTTGCATATTAAAATAGCTATATTTTATTGATTAACGTCTATCAAACGGGTTTATTGCGTTGTACGATATATGCACACCCCCTGTACGTCGGTAATCCAAACTGAGTTGGATAATTCAAACTGAAGAAAAAAAATGTCGGCCGAAACTGAAACTAAAAGGTAGGTGATTATTCATCATTTCTGCTAATTAAGTAACTATAAGGACGTAATTGTTCTACACATGTGATAATGATTGTCTGGCACACACATGCGTTTTGAGTTTTGCAATGATTTAATAGTTTTCTAGTAAAAAACGATAAATTTGTCTTCGGAAAATGCTAATTTTTATGAAATGAAATCTATTTGTTGAATTATTTACACGTTAATTGACAAAAGAGCGAACGAAACTGTAACCGAGATATGTTAATTTTTAAAGGTTTATACTAGAAAAACCATGGATGTCTGTCTTTCTATCAATATACACAATTAAAAGATTATTATAAGCCTGTAACAAAGTTAAGGGGTGTACACTTGAATCACCAAGTGTATATGTCAGTCTGTCTGTCTATCAGTATGTCAGCAGACAAAACTTGTCTGAAGCCGTACTTTTTCACTTTTCAATATGTATTTAAACTTGCAGGCATTCTTCATAATGATATAAAGTTGAGCATGCGCAATTTTTATCGATCTTCTTTCTATTAAATCATGATTCATATACGACATGCGGCATCGGGGAGTATTTTTATTCACTACTGTGACTAATTCAGGTTTTAATACATTATATCTATGCTATATTTTGTGAACATGTCTTTAACATTTTATAATAAACATTATCATTTTTACGAAACAGCACAACTTACAAAATATGCACTGAACCTCTATCGTTTCTCGACGTTACTGCCTTTTTGATGTCGCTTACGTCGCAATTACTTTTGTGCACGGTCACTCAACGTAAAAGGCAGCAGAGGCAGCCCTTTTATTGTCTGAATTCAATAAAACATGAAATAAAGCAGCGTATGCTTATGTATTGCTTATCACTTTAAAATATAATATATAGTATTGTGTTCATGCGCATGGATTCACCGAACTGCAGTTTTCGAATCGGGCTGATTTAAGTAGTAAAATGATTATCTTCTATGAAAAATTTAATTTTGCACACTAATAGAATGAACTTGTATAATTATTTGATTACAATGTTTGTGTTTTAATAATGCATGTTTAGTGCTTCTATCTAGTCTTTTTTTATAAATATCCATACGTTTGATTTAACCAGCGGATTAAAGAAAGAATGTAGAAAGTCTTTCTTGATAACGTTTTCTGACTTAGGTTCTTACTATATATATAGTTATTCAGATATGTAAAGTCTAAAACAACCAATGTCCGACATACATGTAAAGTAGTCATGTTTGACCTAATGTAACTGTTAAACTGAAATCGTTAACAACTAAACGATGTCCAACACATTTGTCGAAATTGCCCTACAAAACGCGTGTACATTATTTTTACTGAAAAGTGGCACACAATTATAATATAACCGTCGTGGCTTTACCTCTTATATCTAGCACTTTGCTCTGCTGAACTCACCCCAGCAATTATGGCCACCATGATTTACTTCCGTATAATTTGCTTAGTTCTCATAAAATCCTGTCGAAAACGAAATGGTTTCCTCAGATAACGTTATTCTTCGACCCAAAGGTTTTAAAGTCAAGACATGTTAACAATTAAAAACATTAATTATTGCCATAATAACTGTTGGTACCACTTAATCATTTTGATGTCATTGAAACGGTATCATTATTATTAGTTTAGCATGTTGAGCTGCTAATGTTCAAGAATTCAAATGAAATACTTACATTGATTTAGACACATTGCTCAACATTTAGTTATATATATGATTATTGGGTGGAAGAAGTATGGCGTTGATATCAAAACGATTAATATTGCGATAAAGCAATGTTTAATATAAACGAAAAAAAACCAGGCCGGTCCTTAAGCAATCTTATTTTAAATATATAAATAGGTACATTATCAGTGAAAACCTCTTTTAATTTATGTATCACCTTTACATTTTTATCCTTTCAAAATAAATTATCATGCATTAATGAAATATTTGTTTCTCTCTCAATGTTTTAAATAGACTAGATATATGACATCAGATGTCATGAATAATCCTTTCATCACTTAAAATGCATTTATATAGTTGTCATATTTGTACATTTCAAGTTTGTTTTTAGATTTGCGCGGACGGACAATCGAACAGAGGCTGAATTAACTGACAATAGGTAAACCTATAGCCGTATTATGTGTATACAAAGTTTAATTATCTTGTCTAATGTAGAGAACTTTTCGAGTAATACTAGTAAAAAAAGGACGTTTTCTATTTTAAGTAACATCTACCTGACCTTTGAACTCTGGTTAAAAAAAACTAGTACATATTATTAATATTTAATGCAGTACTCTTTTAGACATTTCGGTTTTGCTCTCGGACGAACTTTGTTGTCGGGGTACAATATATTCAATTTCTATTTCCCGCAGCGATATCTATTCATACAACACACGAACACTTAATTGGTACATGAACATGTGTTGAATATATTGTACCACAAATTAAAAAAAGAAGAGCATTTTGTATTATTTGTACATCTATGTTACCAAACGACATCTAGCATTGAAATTTTGGCTATTGCCATAAGGAACACTGATTATTTATGGGGTAACTTTATTTTATTAAACATTTTACGAACTATTCGTTGATTTTGAGATTTAAAGGGGCTTTAACGTTAAATTGATGAGTCCCGGCTGCGTCTGCACAAATGTTATTTCAAGCGTATAGAAATGGGTTTCAAACCCCAGCTAATTTTAAAGTGACTTGTTCACGTTTTCATAAATTGACAAAATTGAAAAAAAAATCAGATTTGCAAATTTTCGATGTTGTTCTGTTTTTTTGCAAGGAAACAGTAATACTGAACATTGACCCTGCTCAAAACTATCCATTATATGCATCTTATGACGATTTAAGAACCTAAAAAATATAAAGTTTTAAAGTGTTACAAACGCGAAACGATAGAATAATTCGGAAAAAGTTTTGTTGTTATCGTTATATTTTGTGACATTACGAGGATTGTTAACTTTTACATAAACGGTCAGTGGTTCGAGCCCAGGTGTGGCTTACTTTTTTTCTTTCGTTCTTTAATTTTATTTCTGTTTCGATGCAAAACATGCAAAAATCTGTGAACAAGTCACTTTAAAACAAAATAGTAACCAGGAAAACAAGCTTTCGAGAATATGACATATATTGTGGTTCGACAATAATTGTCTCACCAATAAAATTTCGTCTATTTGAAGATCTTATAATGATCTGTGTTATTCAATATAAAGACACTAAAGTGTTTGTTTTGGTTTAAATTTACTCTGCGGTTGCAATGCAAAAAAAGTTATTTGCGTATTAGTTTTTTAAAACTTACAAACAATCACTGAAGCTTTAAATGCCTTTATGTATTAGGTAAGACTTGTTGTTAACTTGAAATATTTTATAAAAAAAAAATTGAGAACCTAACCATCCATCCTTTTCGTTTAGGGATCATAGGCGAATGCAAAGAAGCAAAACACATATAGATTCAATTTTATATAACGTGTTCACACAGGCTAATCAAGGTTGACACTTTCGGCTTTAAGGGACTTTTTCGTTTATTAAAGTCTCTCGTAAACAAAACTCCACTCCGGGCTCAAAGTGTCGTCGCTTATTAGCCTGCGCGGCTTTTCTGGGACGACACGTTACGCACATGCAATAAGGTTTTCTCAGAGTGAGGCTCATACCTACTCTTTTTTATTTCATGTCCCAATATTTTCATATATTCCCAAGGAGGCGTAAATACCCCATAACGTTTGTTTATTGTAATTTACTTCTAACTTTAAAAGATATTTCCATTATAAAGAATCATCACGTTTTCCTTGACACTCGATTGAAGGTTTTACCCTAACCGTGTTGTTGTTTCTAATTAAATTTCTAACACCAAAGGCTATATAAGTTAAATTGTCAGTTGTTTACACTCGGTCGTCATGTGGTGGACAATGTCAGGGTACAAACTTTTTTGGCTGATTTAAGGTACACACTATTTGGGCTGATTAAGTGTACACACTAGTTTGGCAAAACTTGTAGGCGCCCTGCACATTCACATAATTCGGCGCATATTAACACACTTCCGCAGACTTCGCCAAAAATATAAACTGCGTAATAATTTGCTTTGTGTCGATAACTTCCTGTTCCGAAGCCTACAATTTCTTGAGATAACACAACATGTTCGACGAAAATGATTTATTGAAATAGCATTTCATGAGAATAGCTATCTAATCGCCCACGTAACCACTGTTCATAATAAGCGCTTGCATGCACATTTACAGCAGACGAATTGATATATTTACTTAAAAGTATTATAGGTCAGAAATAGTTATTTCTATCATATCTTGTGGTGATAGCCCACGGTCAGGAGAATAAGTGCGTTTGAATTCAAATACGAACGTGTGAGTGATTCGATAAAACGTATTTGTTCTTAATTCTTTAGTCAATGTTTTGTGTGTGTGAAGCTGGTCGATGAGGAATAAAGTTATCTACACTACGCAAATCTTTCTACCAAGTACTTTCACATCATATATCATAACAAAACTGAAAAAATAAGAAGAACAATGGCATGTTACATCTTTGGCTATATGTTAAACTTCATTACATATCCTATCTGAACTGGCATCTGTTATGTATTGCCTTAAAGTAATGTTGACCTACAAGCCAAATTGTTGGTTAAACGTATTTGCACTGTATTTTAAAATATGCCTTTTGGATGTTTTTTTTATGCGTATACAATTACATTCTTTATAATAATTAAACATCTATTAATAATATCTAAAATTAATTTCTAAATACCAGAACATACAGCTACGTTACACATTAAATAACAATTTAACTACTCAATACTTGAATGCAAACGAAAACAACACCTTTTTATTTTTATAGACACGATAATTGTTTTTTATCAACTCCATCTTGTCTACGATTTGAGTACTTTAAATACAAATCATCATAGAATTCGTGTGTTTCTAAGTTTATGTGTCGGTCACTCGGCAAATTGATGCAATATCGACAGTCAATTATTCATATCATTGTTGTTTAATTTCAGGAAGAAGCCGGTGCAATGGTTGTTAACACCCTAATTACGTAGCTTGGAGTTGTATTTTGAGTATAAGGAATAGATAAAAGAGTAGTTCTCTTAATTGTTTTAAACCCATAAAAATCTAAAAGCCAATTACAAGTCAATCATAATTTCACAAAATAACGATTTATTTGTTGTGCATACAAACGATTCAACATCTGTCTTCAGAAAAGAAAATACTAGATCGGCACACTATTGATGTGAACATGCTTAATCATTGAGGCCAATCTGTTCAAGTCAATCCAATTTACGTTTAATGGAGCAAGATGGAAATTATTTTTAGACGCCATGTTACATTTCGTTTTCATTTTATGGCTTTTTTGTATCGAACACCCTTTTTTCCATTGGGATGTTTTCCTGGAGCAAAGATAATGAACATGTGGTGAAGAGGGTGTTCATGAGTTAAGGCGTGCTCGCGCGTGTAATCTTGTTTTAAGCCCACTGAATCAAACGTGTCGATAAGGATGAAGTTAATAATTTAAATATTTATTAAGTTGTTATCACTTTACAATAAGCACTTCTTTCAGCATACGAATCATCAGATATCGTACAGACATCAACAACAGCTGTAATATATAACTAGATTTAATTAAATCCTTAGAAATACCTGTTGGCTAAGTCGGTCCCGATACATGGGCCACTTTTTAATTTAATAAAAATATAAATATTGACCAGCGCTTATAAAATAGTAAAATATGTGTAACGCGACTGTTTAACTCGTTGTTATAAAAACAGAATCTTAACCCTTTGCATGCTGGGAAATTTGTCGTCTGCTAAAATGTTGTCTGCTCAATTTCTAAAATTAGCATTTTCTTTGATTTTTTTTTCAAAGAATTCTATCAGAATAGCAAACAGTTTGGATCCTGATGAGACGCCACGTTCTGTGGCGTCTCATCTTGATCCAAACTGTTTGCAAAGGCCTTCAAAATCCGGTTCCAGCGCTCAAAGGGTTATTTATGTTCGTAAAGTGTCGTTCCAGATGGGCATGTGCTGTCCGGCTATATTCGGTGCACAATTTGTCTCTCTGGAAAAATGTAATCATTAAGGAGGATTTCAGTAGATCAATTGGCAGATCTATGCCAGGTTTGTGCTAGACAATCCATCACCATGTATCTATTTCCCTCTCAAATGACAACATGTTTGTTTTCAATATCTTCTTTTAGATACATCTGTAATTTTATATTGACGACTTATAAAGTATGACTTAATTCCACTGCAATTTATGTTAAAAGGTATGTCAAACCGTTTTGTTTTGGAATTCAAAACAAATACTATTTACTTAAAGTTCCGCAAATAAATACAATCTTTATTCGCAAACAATATAATATACATCGGTTTATTAATAATGCTAATATTTAATTCGTTATAAACGCTTTCATGTAATATATAGCATATAGTATATAACACAACTCGTAAATTGTCGCTAAGAAGAGACTTCCTTTAAACGAAGAATACAATTAAAGCGGAAAGTTTCGTCCCTGATAGCCTGTGTGGACTGCACAGGCTAATCTGGACGAAAATTTACGCACATCCATCGACTCAAGTTTACCAGATGCCCAACTGCAAGTGCGTACATGACCAGGTCTATAGAAAACGGCCACAACGAATTTACATAAATATGTACAACACTACATGTATAATGTATCAGGGCAAATCTCCCTTAATCATAAGAAAGATGACAGGATATTTCCTAGCAGTATTCCACCATTCAACGAAAATTGGACTATTGTGAACAAATTGGCCACATTGGAAAACAGATAAAGCAAATCAATATGAAAAGATAGTCGTTTTCTTTTCTTAAGAAAGCCTATGAATGGTTTGTAGGAACACTCAAATCCTCATAAGAAAGCAGTGTGTGTTAATAATGTTATTAGCTGATTGTCGCTCTGGGAAAACCGGGATTTATGTACGTCGTAAAATATCGTCCCAAATTATCTTGTGTCCTCCGCACTATTCTTGACTGCACAGGTTACTCTTGGACGTCACTTAGCGCACATGCATGAAGTCCTTTTTCCTACAGCGCACTGTACACTGGAATGACCAAGGGTGAATGTCAGTCTGTATGTCCGTTTGTTTTTTCACTTTCCAATATACAGCATTCAAACTTGAAGGCATTCTTCCTTATTATATAAAGTGGTGCATGTGCAATGTTGATCAAACTACGTTCGATAAAATCATGCTAGATATTAAGTCATGCGACTTCGGGTGGTATTCGTATTCACTATTCTGACAAATTCTAATGGCAATACCTTATGCCTCACACTAGTAGAGTATACTCTATAATAAGCAAAAATCTTTTTTGAACATGTATTTAAAATTTCATAACAAACAGTCTCTTTTTTACACAACAGCAACACTGACAAAACATGCACTGTACCTCTATCGCCTCTCGACGTTAGTTTCATTTTCACGTAGTTAACATAGCAATTACTTTTGTGCAATTTCTCAAAATAAAGTGCAACACAAGAAGCTTTTTTATTTTCTTAATTCAATAATATATTAAATTAAGCAGCGCTCGTTGTTGTATTTTTTATCAGATTTTATTTTATATTGTATTCAGTCGAATGTCTTCCATAACTGAAATTTTCGAATGGGGCTGAATTAAGTAATCAACTTATTACCTTCTATGAACAATTAATTTCTGCCTAATAACAACACCAGCTTGTATTATTCATTCATTATCATGTTTTAGCTTTCATAATGCACTTACAGTGCATCCATGTGTTTTACCATGATGTTACAATCGGGTTGTCGAAAACAAATGTGGAATGTCTCTATTCATAACGTTTCTATATTTTGTTATTCCTATATTTACTTATTCAGATATTTATATACTAAACATACACAATATAAAAAAGTGAAGTCTGATATACATGCGGAGTTTATAATGCTTTACCTATTAAAACTGAAATCGTTAGAAACCTATTATGCACATTTGTCGATTTCGTGCTACAAACTCGAGCACATTTTTTATATTGAAAAGTAACACACAATTTATTATCGATTGGTGAAAATTGATCATTTTGTTTAATTTCACAGATAATAAATACTATTAAGTAGTTCATGAATTAAATGTACCAGGTTTTAATAGTTTTTTTCTAATAAACAGGTTGCATTTGTTAAATTAATTTGATACAATTTTAATTGAGAACTATAAAATACAAGTTTAATACACAATGCACACTGCGATAAAATTTGTCAGTTCAGCCCTTGGTCGAAATGAGTCAATTGTGAATCTCTGATATACATTTTTGTCACTATATTTTGTTCTATTATTTAGTCAGTGTATTAATGTTTTTCCTGTTTTGTCTTGGTTAGTCCTTCATTTAGGATCATACTGGTCATAAACGTATAATTTCAGAATTGGAAAATCCCAAATATGGCATAACCTTAAATTGTCCTAGGAAAAGATAAGACAGACACCTGCTTCTCTGGTCAATGACATTGTTAACGACTGATAACAAACAACGGTGCAAGTAATACTAATTTATCATGACCTTGGCTAGTTGAGGAGAAGTCTTCTCCTGCTTAGATATCTAGATTTAGTCTAAGTTTTTTATTTCATGTCTCTATATTTTCATATATTTATAAGACGAATGAAAAAAAACCTGACGTTCGTTTATTTAATTTACTTATAACTTTAAAAATTAAAACACATTTCCGATATGAAGAATCATCCCTTCTTCCGAGACACTGAAACTAAAGTGTTTACCCGTATTATTGTTCATAATAATTTTTTTATAAAACCACGACAAAGGCTCATTTAAGTTACATGGTCAGTTGCAACCACTCGTTCGTCGTGAAGTGGGCAATGTCTGACAGATTAAAAATTAAATGAATATGTCAGTTATTTCTTAAACGAATAACATTCTCAATATTGATTGTAGTTATGTGAAATAAATTCATGTTCAGTAGCTGTAGATATTTTAGGGTGCACACTATTATTGCAAAACTTGTTGGCACCCTGCAAATTCGCCATATTTGGCACATCTTTACTCACTACGGCAGACTTGGCCAACAAAATAAACTGCCTAATAATTTGCTTTGTGTCGATAATGTCCTGGCCCGAAGCCTACAATTTCCTGAGATAACACTTAAAGTGTCCAGCGAAAATGATTTATTGATGAAACATTTCTTGAGAATAGCTAGCTTATAGCCTACGTAACCACTGCACATAATCATCGCGTCCATGCACATTTACAGCAGACCAATTGATTTATTTACTAAAAAGCAAAATAGTTTAGAAATAATATTTTCTATCGTGTCTGATGCCGACGATCAGGAGAATAAGTGCTAGGGAATTATAACACAAAGTGTCTGGACATGAGCTTCTTATTTACTCGAGTTATTCATTGCCTTAAAGGTTTCAATTTCCAAACAAAAAAGATTGTCTATCAAAAAATGTACATTGCCTGCGAAATAATTGAAGCATTTAAAAATCAATACTTTTCAGAAAGATTGACGACTGTACGCAACAGAAAAGGAATGTAGGAATAATGTTAATTTAAGGACGTCTTTCAAAGCGACGCTTAAAGATATTTATTTCAAAGTGGAATTCGTACTTGAACGTACCTTAAAGTCGAATATGACACATACCTTAAGGAGATTGCACGTTAAGAAATCGCTTCTAATTGACATCTAACCATCCCAAATGTTTTGAAATCCGACATTTCGTAACGGTTATTACTTATCGTGTAGTTTCTTTACACGCAAAATACAGAAAGCCTCGTTCTGGGAAACACTGCCGTCCACACAAGCTAATTAGGGACGACACTTTCCGCATAAGTTGGATTCTTGTTAGGAAGAGACGTCCTTAAACACAAAATTTCATAAAAACGGAAAGTGTCGTCTGCACAGGCTAATCTGGGACGACACTTTACGCACATGCATTATGTCCCCTTTTCCGAGAACAAGGCTCAAAGATATCATACTTGGCATAAATTGAAGTGTATACTGCATCAAGCCCTTTCGAACATAACACAATTAATGTATTTCTGACGAAAATGTCACCATTTTATATCATTTGAAATAAATAAAAATTAACCTCATAGCAACGCAATTCAAATTAAAATTAATTAAGAAGAATGTGATTTCCATTGTATTGCAATTTGATTAATCGGTACTTCATATTCACCAGAGTAAGAGAATAACAGCTTCATGAAGTTAATACAAATATAAGCTAAATCCCTTCTTAATGACAATAACATGGAAACATATAATACCATTTCAAGATTATCATAATGCAGAAAGCAGCCGTAAACAAACGTGTTAATTGGCGGACTCCTGTAAAGTTCACGCCATCTCCCAAGATAGTTACATCACCACCTGATCGATAGCAAGAATTTTATTGGCCAGACTTAAGTCCCCTGTTCACATGTCCAAGAAGTTAAGAAAATATCATCCTTGTTGACTAGCACACATCTTCACCCAAGTAAACTACCATGTACGTGCACAAGGTGAACTACTATTCATTCTGGTATATTCTTCGTGTTAACCCTTGATATCTGTGTTTCTGACAGTAGAGTACATATAATGACGTTATATTGCTTGCGTCGTTGCATCTTATGTTCATTTCTATGTCATCATGTCGCCTTAGCCGCAGACATAAGCATCAATCAAACCTTCACATGATCACACTTTTAAGAATAAAATTGGTTGTCTTTGGCCAGATGGGAATTAAACTATAGTTAATCTATACTCTAATACAATTATAAACAAAGTAACAACCTGTGACTTTAAACGGTAACGTAAGTTCAGCGACTGTTTAACGGATTTAGCGGTTCGGTGTTAAAGCTTTGATATGTATTAAATTATGTGTAAGTTATAAGCGGGTTGTTCAATAAATTCGTAGGTTGGCAATATAATTATACCTCTGTTACAAAATTAGGCGGGTATACTATAATCACCATGGATGTCTGTCAGTCTGTCTGTCTATTAATATACACTATTAGCAGATTATAACACGCTTGTAACGAAGTTACTGTGGATTAATCAAGCATGTTTGTCATTCTTCTGTCCGTCCGTCTGTCAGTAGATACAAACGTGTCCAAAGGCGTTCACATTCACTGTGCAATATACAACATTCAAATTTGCAGGCATTCTTCCTTATGATATAACGTTGGGTATGCACACTTATCAACCTAGGATCTATACAATCATGCTTCTTATTTCGACATGCGGCGTCGCGGAGTATTCTTATTCCATATTGCGACACATTCTTTACCTCAAATGCCTTATGTTTCACACTGGTAAAGTATACAGTATAATTATCAGATCTCTTTTTTGAACATGAATTTAAAATTTCATAACATACAGCCTATTTGTTAGGAATCATCAACACTTACAAAACATGCATAGAACTATATTGCCCCTCTGCGTTTCTGCCATTTTGACATTCTTCGTAATTACGTTTGTGCAGGGGCACTCAAAAAAAAAGTGCAGCACCAGCAGATTTTTTTTTATTTTCTTAATGCAATTATACCTAAAATAAAGCAGCGACCATGTTGCTTATCGCATTGTATTATATTTTATATGAAGGCGCATGTCCAATGTCGCATAAAATTAACATATATACATGTTAATTTTACCGTATTTAACAAATTAAAGTGAAGTCGTATGCAACTTAAAATAACCTTCACATTTGTCGATTTCATTAAACAACATCGTGTGCATCATTTATACTGAACAAATGGCACACATTTTTGATATAACCATCGTGGCTTTACTTCTAATAACTTGCAATTTGCACTTCTGAACTCACAACAACACTTATGGCCACCAATATTAACTGCCTTAAAATTTGCTTAGTACTAATACAATCCTGTCTAAAACGAAATAATTTCCTAAGACAGCGTCAATGTGCGACCCAATGGTTTCAAAGTGTGCACATTTGAAAAGAAGAGAGAACATTCATAATTGCCATATTAACTGTAGTTACCACGAAATCATTCTTGATGAAATTAAAACGATGATGTATATTATTTGTTCAGCCTGTTGAGCTACTAATGTTCAATAATTGTAATACAATACCTACATTAGTTTTAACAGATTGTGTAACATTTTGTTAAGTAAACGATTCTTTGGTGGAAGTATTACGTCGTTAACGTTTTTAAATCGATATCATAATTATTCTCAAAACGATAAATATTCTTAAACGTATTTGCACTAAACATTCAATCGATATGTTTCAAATCAAATTGCCATACTTTCTATGTTTTATGAATGCAAATTGGATAGAGCAAAGTGTAATTTTAACGAAATCACCCAGTCTGATAATTAACCAATGACATTTTAAATAAATAAAACAAGTAAGCAGTAAAGGAGTTCTTATGAGTGAAAACCCATTTCAATTTATGCATAAACCTTAATATCTTCATGTGTAGCAATTCACAATTAATTACCAAGGATTTGTTTGTCTCACAGTTTGTCATGAACTAGACATTTGGATTCAACTGTCATCACTTCTAATGCATTTATATAGTGGCAAAACTGACTGACAATAGGTACTTATAGCTATATCATGTACATACAAAGTTAGTATAAAATAAAACTAAACTGTATTATGTAGAGTACTTTACGAGTTATGATAAGACTATCAAAAGTGTTTTGTTTTTAAGCAACATGTACCTGATCATTCTTTGATCTCTGGTAAAAAATAAAAGCCGCTGCATAATCTTAATATTCTATGCAGTACCCCTTGAGATGCATAAGTTTTGCTAAGGGACGAACTGATAGATGGATGGATGGACAAAAAGACTTCTGCTTACCGAAGAAGCACCAGTAGAAAACCAAACCAATACTCAGAACGACAAGACATTGTAGATATTATAATCTGATTATGATCACTTCATTTTCTGCCGATGTGCAGTGACCGCATGGTATCGAGTTCCGTATATCACATCCAATGGATGTTTTGACTGAAAATATTGCTGTTTTCACAATGATAAGATTGCCTACCAACACATTGATTTTGCTTGGGTCATACTTGAAGCATGTGAGAATCAATGACGTTGAGAGTTTTCGAAGATTGAAGACCAAAAGAAAAGGCTTAGCAGAATTATTTTATTATTTATACACAACGCAAAAAGAAAAACACCAATACACATACAATGGTCAATCGAAACTAATACGAAAGACTTGCACGCCACAGGCCTACGAAGTTAAGGTTACTTTGGTTGTTCCAATTTTGTGAGCTATACTTCCGTTTTTACCAACGAAACCAAACAATATCATATTTATGTCTATCAAATGCATTCGCCATTGTGTATTTGAATGTTGGCAAAATATTTGGAATCACAATACAACTTTACTTAAATGTATATACAATAAAACAGTACAAGTATTACTTATTAATCATCCCCTTGGTTAGTTGTGTAGAAGTGTTCTCCTGCTTAGTTTTAACCCTAGTTGTGTTATTGTTTTTAATAGGATTTCAAATACCACGACAAAGGCTAAGTATTATAACATTTCAAATTGCGACCACTCGTTTGTCGTGTTGTATACAATGTCTGCCATTTATAAAAAAAAAATAGTCAGTTATTTCTTGACGAATACCCTTGTTGTGCTTTTTATTTTAGTTAAGTGGAACACGTTCATATACAGTAGCTATACATGGTATAGGGTACACACTTATTTGGCAAAACGTGTTTGCGCCCTACAAAGTTGTCATTTTAGTCGCATCTTTACTCACTACCGCACACTTGGTCAACAAAATTAACTGCCTAATAATTTGCTTTGTGTCGATTATGTCCTGTTTCGAAGCCTACAATTTCCTGAGATAACACTAAACATGTCCGGCGAAAATGATTTATTGATGTAGCATTTCTTGAGAATATCTAGCTTATCCGCTATATCCACTGCGCATAGTCAGCGCTTGCATGAACATTTACAACAGACAAATTGATTAACTGGAAAAGTATAATGGTTAAGAAATAATATTTCTATCTGTCTTGTTGATGCCCACGTTCATGATAATAAGTGCGTGGGAATTCAAACACGAGTGCGTGAGTGATTCGATGACAGGTATTTATTTTCCTGACTTTGTGGGTATTTTGACAACACAGTATCGTAACATATTATTATTTCCAATTAAGATACCAAAAGAAGTCATTTTCTGTTTCTGAAGGTTATCATTGAGTAATATATGTATCTACACTTCGTCAATCTTTCTTCCAAGTAAATTCACATGAAAACTGTAAAAATAATAAAAACATACATATTGATGGTTAACAATATTATTATGTTTATGTATAATGTCTCTTCTGATAACGTTTCGGACTTTGGGTGTTCCTATATTTAGTAATTCCGATATGTAAAGAATTATACAACCAACATCTTATGTAAATGCAAAGTTAAACTGAAATCGTAAGCATCTAACCGATTTCCTACACATTTCCATTTGTCGATTTCATGATATAATGCGTATACATTATTCATACTGAAAGTGGCATGCAATTCTGATATAACCACCATTTACCTATGATAACATTCACTTTGCTCTTCTGAACTCACTACAGCACTAACGGCGACCAAAATTGGCTACATTATAATTTGCTTAGTACTAATATAGATCTGTCGAAAACGAATAAATAAAGACAGAATTGACGGACAATATGTTTACCTATAGCTCTTTAATGTTTACCCACAGTTTAATGATCTTGTCTTATTTTAAACACTTTTCGAGTTATAATGGTAATGAAATGAGTGAAACATCTACATGACCCCCGACGTCTGGTTAAACACCCAGTGCATTATCATAATATGTTATGCAGTACTATTTGAGATGTCCCATTGTGTATTTTTGCGTACGACTGAACATAATGCTGTTTTCACAATAATAAGATTTACCAAGCAAAGGCTTAGCAGAATTATTTCATCATAACAACACAACGCAAAAGGAAACACCAATGAATTTACATACAATGGATAAGTTAAGGTTAGTTTGGTTGTTCCCAGTGGTGTGTGTTATACACAAGTATGCGGGGACGTGCAGGACGTGTCTTCTTAATATAATTCCACTGTTTGTAGAAGTGCCAATTCATTTAATATTAGAGATTTATAACTCACATACAGGAATACAATTTTATTCTTTTGAATAAAATACTAATTTAACTACTCAATAGTTGGATGCAAAAGCAATGAACACCATTGTAACTTTTTGAGACACGATTACACTTAACTAAAACAAGTAGCAGAGGTATTCACAACAGGTTAATATAATAAAGTATATACAGTTAACATCATAGCATTAAAATTCACATAAAATATTAATACAATAGAACAGAAATATGTTCACGCCTACATGTATAATTAAGAAGGGGAAATCTCCTTAAATCATACAAAATATGACAGGATATTGCCTGGCATTATTTCTCCATTCACCGAAAATTTGATTGATGTGAACAAATTGGCCACATTGGAACACGTATAGAAAAAATCAATATTAAGCTAAGATAGTCGTTTCCTTTTCTTAAGAAAGCCTATGAATGATTTGAAGGAACAATGCAATCCTCCTTGATGAGCATTATGTGTATATAATGTTATAAGCTGCAGCTGACGTGAATATTTTTCTGATATATATTTCAACCAGACAATAAACAACAGTGTTTTTTTTAATTGTTCATCCGCTACATGTATTTCTTACTTTAAATACCGACAAAATAACAACATAGACAAAACAACGTTTAGATTTGATTAATCTAAAGTAAAAAATCTCTGGTGACGCGTAGTGGCGGTTAGTAAAAGGTATAAATGACTTAAACAGTGTCCTAACTATTTTGAAAGAAATTAAGCTCTCTTGATTTTTCACATATTTGACAATTTAAGTTAACGCATGCTGTATTTCTTCAAAAATTAATACCACAAAATTTCGCTGCTGCGAGGGATATTATTAGTAGCGCGCACACTTACCGGGAGTATTTTGCATATAGTAAAAAAATATATATAGTTGCGTAGCTTTACAGCGCACACATAACGGGAATATTCTACATATAGTTGTTCTTATTTTAGTCTAGGTTCATACATCACGTTCACATTCTTGACAAAAAAGCGTTCCAAAGAATAATGTTTGTTAGTGTTATTATAATACGATATACAGGCCGATGAACGGACATTCAAGAGGCTGGGACTTCAAAAGGTCAAGAAAGCCAAGTGTCGAATGATGCATTCAGATACACTATATATGATTCTCGCTCTGGGAAACCGGGAATAATATATGTAATTAAAGAATCATCCCAGATAATCTTGTGTCGTCTGTACTTTTTTGACAGCACATGTTAATCTTGGACGACACTTAACGCACATGCATTAAGTCCTTTTCCACACAGCAGTTTTTTTTAACATAGTTATTCGTTTAAAAACGAATTTGTGTTCTTTTGTTCTGCTATTTTAGTTGCGAATGCTTTATACACATACGAAAATCGGGTACTAAACGCAGTTTTACGAGATACTTAATGAAGTACATACATATAATAAATAAACATCTTCATAAGCCATATTTAAGTGCCTATCACTTCAATTTTAATATATTGACATGGTCATTATTTTCGTTTTTTTTTAAATGAAAAATATTATTTATAAGTAGTAATCTATAACAGTATTTTCATAGCATCACACGTATAACTGCCCCTTTTTTGCATAAACCACGCGTATAAATGCCCGTTTTGAATTTACTGCGCCATGCCCCTATGCCCTGCTTGGAAAGACATTGATTATAGGAAATAAAGAAGTTGTTTGGGTCATTCTGAATACCTTCTGACAGTCGGGTAATTTTTGAAAAAAAAAATGATTCCAGATCAGCGTAATGACATGTGCTCAAGATAAATTAACATATTATACCTTATATTAAAAGAACATTCTTTAGGTGAAATGAATGTCTAAAAATAACCATGTTACTTTATAGATAACTGTTTGTTAAAAGTACATCTTTGGAACAGCCTAACCAAACTGTCCGAATGGTCCTCAAATCTTGTTTAATGAAATGGTGTCCAACGTTTCCCTATATTATAAACAATTACAAAAACAGCATTGTCAGTTTCCCTACCCTGTCGGAATTCTTTAGATTTTAAGTGATCACGTTTCTGAAGTGTAGTACTTTTTTAATGACGTGAGTTTTATGATATCAATTATAATCATCCGACGCAGACGGGGATTTTCCGATTTACGATTTGGTCATCTCTTCATAAGGATATACTTCAGAGCCAGGGTCAGCTTTTTGAAGATTGAGTCCTTGCAAAAGCCGTCCGATTAACTCTAATAAAACGGTCAGCTTCAGACAAAATCTTCGATTATTTTGTTTACATTAACAAAATGTATTTTACGCAAGAATTTAAATGTAATGCGTGAAATAGCCCTATACTGAAATGTGTGGTGCTCGATATAAACGTCAATCGATTAGCTCAAAATTCCAATGCCATACTTTGTATGTTTTGTCCCATAGGTATGAATATCGGTCCCATTCCAAATCTTCATTGAGGTATTGTTTAGAATACAATACAATACGGTCTTTCATATACAGGTAAGATGGTGTAAAGGAATCCACCATTGGGTACAATTATCTCGGGCATGTGAGTTAGNAAATTTCAATGCCATACTTTGTATGTTTTGCCCCATCCTGTAGGTATGGATATCGGTCCCATTCCAAATCCTCATTGAGGTATTGTTTAGAATACGATGCAATACGGTCTTGCATATACAGGTAAGGTGGTCTTAAGGAAGCCACCATTGGGTAGAACATCTCGGGCATATGAGTTAGATGATGCATGCATCTAGTAAGCGGTAGTATACGAGCGAAGGGACTTTCTACTTTTCTATATTTAATGTCAGAAATAGATGTAGCAGAACTCTTCAACACGGTATATAGGGTCATTTTTAAGTGTATGTTTTTTTCCTTTTGGTTAACATGGGGCATTTGGAAACCACGCTTATAAGAGTTTTCTCGAGCCGTAAAAGAGGTTGTTTAAAGCTCTAGTATGCCCTATGACCTTAAAGGCAAAACAGTTCGAATGCTGTTTGTCTTCTTGGCGTATGGTCATTGGATGTTTTGATGTTCACAAATGAAACATTTTAAAACGATCATTGTCAGACTGCATTCAAGTTTTAAATGTCTGTCTTTGTTTCAATTTAAATACCCGAATTGTTGTATCGATTCATTATTCTAGTAAGAAAACAATTGCAACTAAAATGATAAAGATCTAAAGATATTGCGATCCAGGTTGTACATGATTTTTAAGCTTTTATTGGATTCTTTTGTTTCGATCTTGTTTTGATGAGAATTAATTAATTTTACGTAAATGTAATCTTCTTAGTTTGATACAATATGGAATCAATCAGTCAAGCTTAATGGTTAATAATTAAAGTCTTATAAGTTAAAGGACAAAATGAGGTTTTATCGTAGAGCTTCTAGTTAACACATATAAAATATGTTTTATACACATGTACTATTGGCCATATTTTAACATAATGGCAAGGCGGTGATTGGGTTAAATAATTACCCTTATAATTCATATATTTTAAACTGTCAAATAACGAATTAACTGCAACTGATACTGAACTGAAGTACATTAATTTCAAACTCTGTAAGCAAAACAAACAAAACACAGTTAATTGATTGTTTTATTTTGATAACATTGATGCCTCTCATACACGTGTAAAATGAATACATTTTGTATCAAATATTAATAAATGAAAATAAAGAAACACAATATATTGTATTGAAAATAGCAAAGAAAGTAGCATTAACATGCATCAAAAAGCTATAGAATATTCAAATTATTAGCTTGTCATCACCATATAACGGCCATTCGGCGTTTACATATTACGTTACTTTATATCGTTAATAACAATGGTAGCATGGGAAATTCATCACATACTTAAAGATGATGAATATGAATATTTTTTTCCTTAATGTGATGATATCTCTGGTTGCACAATATATTTTTGTACTATTTTAAATTCGACAAATTATGAGTGAATCGCTTATCCAGACAATATGAAGACTTCAAAATATTTCTCAAATATAATGCTAGATTTTGGTAATATTTCAAATTGTCACACGTGACACATACGTTTTTAGTTTCAAACAAATGTTAGTGTAAACAGCGAAATACAATCAATCGCAAACTGCAGATTGCATATAAACTGTGTGTAGCTAACGGCGGTGAAGTCATTTGATCAATATTCAGCGCGTGTTGTCGGTCCATATTCAGCTTATGTAAACGTTGGCAGGCATAGTATGAAATGTTTTATGTTGACGTATATAGCTAACACATAATATTCCCTCTTCTCTAAAATCACTGCACAGATATTTAGTATGTGACAACAGATACCGGCCCTCAAGTAAGTAAATTTAAATGATGAACCTAGTGTCAAACTAACCAGCAAAGGGAGTCACAAGTTTAATATAGACATTATAAGCAACATAACTTAAAAACTCTTCGTCGAACAATATTTCACAGGTTAACGTTCCTGTCAAATTTGTCGTATGTATGTTATGCATGACTTGTTAAACATGCGCTTATAGAATTTCATCTTTTCCTTGTTCAGAAATTACTGATGACTGATTCATCACATGTTTTCTTCGTCCGATATGTTTTAGGGTGATTATAGAATCTGTGATCGAGATGTATTCTTAATGTCGTCTTAACACTCTGTGGTCGGAACTGAAAGCTATTATTGAGGGCAAAATTATATATTATTTCAACGCTGATTTACTTTTTAAAGAAAATTCTTGTTTATATAATATTAAGTGTGTTTGGTTGTCGCGATAACATTATGTAAGTGTACTAGTGTATTCATTACATTTCATAAATTAGTGTAATATTTAAAAAAAGAGCTTAGAAAAACGTGTTTGCGTTTCGTTTCTATATAACAACACCAAGAACGTAATAAACAAAAGTTAATATCTAAGACCAATAAAATGGATTGCATCGCAGAGGCATCTGATTCGCTGATATTTCTCCTTATCTTTCGCCCTAGGTAAACCTAATCTACATTTCTCACCTAGGTAATAGATTAAGTGTAGAATGAGAATATATATTTAGTTTTAAATGTACACATATGATAAATGCGGGTATAAAAACACAGAATATGAAGAACAACGGTCATTTATACAAGATTTCAAAAACGTAGGGACGACCTCACGCAGCCAATTAGCTCAGTCGATGATGTTCATACACATTGACGTCTTTAAGCGTCATGCAAGAGCACACACAAGGACACACACATGGCATGATAACTAGAAGTAATATTATACACATGAAATAATCATATGGTGAGTGAAATGCGTACAAACAAAAAGTGTAAAATTGCATATTGGAATATTACATGCATTTGATTTTTAAAACACAATTCTTTTGTATTGGTTAAGTTAAACAAACAATCGCTTCTAGTAGGAATACGTAGTATGTTTTTTTTTTGGATAAATTATGTATTTATTTAGTCAGAAATATTTTGTGTAAAACATTATTCAGCCGCTCAACATATTTTATCAAAAACGAAGTGAATTACACAAATTAGAAACACTTGATGACACTTGATGACATATTACATATCTAAAACACGTAATAACATAAATTGTTTACACACAAAGAGAGCCATGATAAAGCATAAGAATTGGCAATAAAAACTAATTAATAATAACAACGACATGGATCTAGAACATACGACCGGGAATAAACAAAAACATAATATATGTACACTAATTCGATACATTATAATTGCTACCATGTTTTTAATACTTATGCATAGGTGTACGTACACGCATTTGTACACAATTGATACGGTATATGGTTGGCAATTATTTGTTTTGGTTTGATTGTTTTAATTTTACGTTATTGTTAGATTTTAATGTATCTAGTAAACACAAGTATTTTAAGAAATGGTATGCGCATTTGTATTGCATATTTTGATGCATAAAATATAAAAGTAATTTTTATTGACAAATAACATTACATATATAACTTATGTACAAGTATATGAGCGCCAAAAAGGCGCACTTTTTGACGATAGTATCGGTGATTATTGTCACATTTGAATATATAATATTAATATTTATATATCATATATTTACACCATCACATGAATTGTCTTGTTCTCTGTTCATATATTGATATAAAAATTAGTATTGGTATGCTATCAACAATCAACTTTAAATGGTATTTGAATTATAATAACATGCTATAGATATTAATCGATTAATCAGTGTTCATTTGTATAATGTTTATTTAATTCATAACAAGAGCATACAAAAATAAACATATTTCGGTAGATGTCACTGTATGTAACAATGAAGTGTGCACTTAAAAATCCGATACTGCAATTTATATCAAACGTAATACAAGATCATAATACCATGGTTTTGCAACATTTATAAAGTTAGATGCACGACTTGAAATACTATCTTTCTCCGCATGGGTATCACTTGTTCTTTATTTACTGTTTTGTCTGAGTCAGTGCCGACTACTGTGTTGATGAGATTGACCATTGACGTCTCAAAGTTCGTTGATTTAACAAGATTAGTACAATTGCTAGTAGAAATATGTATGGTAATTTAAGTATCATACAAGATGGGGCGTTTGCCTATTTTTCTTTCAAAACTTTCGCCTTCTGTTGCGCTCTATTAGTCAGTCTAAAGAGAGTCAGATATAGCACAATATCCTTGATATGGAAAACCTTTACAAATCTAATAGCACTCGTTTTGATTACTGTAAGAATTAAGTTACTTTAACAGGATATTTAAATGCTTCGATGACTCATTTAAACACAAATGTTATACAACTGTTTACAGCGGGATCAGAAACTCCTGCAAATATGTTTTGTACTGCCCACTCATTGAAACGACGTTTGCTTACATTCTATTACCGACCCGCTTGTTCAACTGAAATAACAAAAATAATTTATTCTTAACATTTGCATAATTAATATTTCAAATTGCATTATTGGCATTCAATATAATCTTTGATATTGAACCATATTTTGCAGAGAATGTAGTTTTAACAAGATTTTGCCCAAAAGAAGTTAAGGTTATTTTTATATAATAAGTTGACCATTAAGATTTCCAAATATAACTACATTTTTCGTAATTTGTATCTGTTTTGTTTTCCGTGATGTCCATTCATCTTTCATTACAATTTATTCTTTTTTTTTGTACGAGGTTTTAGGCCATGCAACCCGGACAAAACCCCATATGCGTTCATAATTTCAATGTGGTGACCCCTGTTAGGTGTTTCGTGTGTTTAAAGCATCATTTTTGGTTTGTCTTATGCGTTCGTTATGTGATTGACTGTTTGGCAATCGGCCAATTCCCTTAAATTAAGGACCACTTGGTGATATTATTTTTTCTCTTTTGTTGGTGCTACTGACTTTCCACTTTGCTTTTATTGCTATAATAGTGCTGTTATACTCTACTGATATATAAAACATATTAATGGATAACATGTACAATGCATTTCAAGAAAGTTGTGTTTCTGTTGTATGTTAATACTACAATGCCATATACTTATATTATCTCGCCACACGTTGTTTTGTTTTGTGTTTCTTTTTATATAGCAAACTTTCTTATAATACGTATATAACATATTTATAATGCAAACATATTTATTTTAAAATTGAATGTACCAATTTGATTGGCGTGTTAATCACTTTCGAGTTCTTAATATTTTCATTAACATATGAGTACTAAACAGTCTTCACGCTAAATATTTTAGACCAATAGCCCTTCGGGCTAATCAGATAGAATTTTTAATAGCCCGAAGACATTTTTAATAGCCCGAAATGGTAAACATACATTTTATGACTTTTTTGGCTTGGAGCAACACAAATANTGTGTGTGTGTGTGTGGGAGGGGTGGATGTGTGCGTGTGTGCGTGTGCGTGTGTGTGTGTATATATATATATAGCAGTTAATACACGAACATAACGTGTGCACGGACAAAGGTGTTATACTCACTGGTTGGCATTTGAAGACAGTCATAATGGCTAGTTGATGTTGGGGACAGGTCGTCGTACATTTTGTTGGAATACGATTCTCTGTTAGCACGAGTTTCTCCAGCAGATCTTTAATATTAATACAAACGTATCTGTAATAACCGCGTTTATATTTAACGTGACTTACTTTATGGAAAGAGTAGTTTGAATGTAAAGTGTTTGTGTACATTGGTTGCTCTTCAATGTAATACTCGATACGGCTTGATATCATTCAGACATTTTGCATTACCAACAATAAACATTAAAGGTGTATACACATTTGCTCACTCTGATAGAATGATATGCATACTGAACAAAATCGATAGGTATGGCGAATATTCATGAAGAAAAATGATGTGTATTTCAATAAATACATATATAGATAAGCAATCAAATTATTGGCAATATAATTCGGTATAAAATACAGAAACGTGTATACTCCGTTTTCAACAACAATGCAGTGTTTATGCGTGAATCAATTCTTTGAGCAACACGCTTTGTAATGAAAAGAGTCACGTTTTGCAATGAAAATAAATCACAAACGCAAACGATACATCATTTACAGTTAATTGGTTAACGTTTACCATGTCTAATAATAAATCAAAATGCCTGATAGATAAAAAACACTTGAATACACGTACAGATATGTTTATATTGTAAAGCGATTTATATGATCAATATGATAGAAAACCTTCAATCATTGATATAATTTTAGAGCTATGTCAACAATATTCGATATTTGAAACGCGTCTTCAGAGGACATATTTGGTGTATATTTATATGCAGAGTGTTTATGTTAAATGTACTGTCCTTAGCTATTACTTTACAGTTTTAATTTATTAAGCATTGTTTTAATGATGGATTGTTACGATACAATTATACGGTTTTTATATAAAACATTCTTATAATAAATTGTATTTTAAAAATGTATCTAATTGATATGTTCAAATTGCAATAAGTCTTCATGTATTTGGTTGATGGCTTTGTGCGAATTACTCACACTTATTTATTTGATGTACTTACTGACGATGGATTCGTCTGTTGTACACCACAATAACAACTATAACAGCCGCAACAACAACTCCAAGGACCAATGACACAGCTATTAGAGCGATATAATACTTGTCACAATGGCAATCTGGACGCGCTGTTGTACACATAGATACCTCATCTGCAACACACAAGTTGTAGTAGTATTAGTAGTAGTAGTATTAGTAGTAGTAGTAGTAGTAGTAGTAGTAATAGTAGTAGTAGGAGTAGTAGTAGTAGTATTAGTAGTAATAGAAGTAGTAGTAGTAGTAGTAGNATATTAATACTACAATGCCATATACTTATATTATCTCGCCACACATTGTTTTGTTTTGTGTTTCTTTTTATATAGCAAACTCTCTTATAATACGTATATAACATATTTATAATGCAAACATATTTATTTTAAAATTGAATGTACCAAGTTGATTGGCGTGTTAATCACTTTGGAGTTCTTAATATTTTCATTAACATATGAGTACTAAATACATGAAAATTCAGTGTACATGGAACAAAGGTGTTATACTCACTGGTTGACATTTGAAGGCAGTCATAGTGGTTAGGATTTCTTGGTGACAAGTCGTCGTACGTGTGAGAAGACGATTCTCTTTTAGCACGAGTTCCTCCAGCATATCTTTAATATTAAATACAAACGTGACCTACGTTATGGAAAGAATAATTTGAATTAAAATAGTGTGTGTACATTGATTTATCTTCAATGTAATACTCGACACGGCCTGATACCATTCAGATAATTTGCATTATCGACAATGAACATAAAATTGTATACACATGTGCTCACTCTGACGGAATGCTATGCATCCTAAACAATATAGATGGGTATGGCGGATATTCATGGAGGAAAATTATTTGTATTTCTACATATAAATAAATAGATAAGATCGTAAAAAATCGGTTATTTCCGCGAGATGAATTATATTTTATTTTTTAATTTCGAATTTTGATATATGTTTACGTAATTCCTATATAATACAGTATTTTCACAATTAATATTTAGTTTGATCCAAATATCATCTGAAAAATACGAAAAAAATGTAAACTTGATTTCGCGAGAATGATTTTTATATGTTTACTTATGGATATCTAATTGTAGCAGTTTCTAATGTCAAGTTGTCGTGGCCCAGTGGTTAAAGGCCCTATAAAGGTGACGGTACGTAATTATTTACCGATTTTTAAATATATTTTCATATTTTATTTATAAAGGTCATCAAAAAACAATTAATATATGCTATTGGACATTACCATAAAAAATGAGCAATACAACTTATTTTACTGCATGCCCATACTTGAAAATCTGGATGTATTATGGAACTTTCATATACCCCAGGGCCCGGTTGCTCAAAACTTTAACGGCCAGTTAAGGTAACGGTCTGTTAACTTGAGAACCCAAAAAAAAAACTAATTTTAAAAGCAATGTTTTTATAAGACATATGCAAACTATTAAAGCAAACAAATGTGTTTACAACTAACATGTATTTAAAAAGGTTAACAAATAAGTCACATAAATAATTTGATCCAAAAATTAACGGCTGTTAGCTTAACTGGCCGTTAAAGTTTTGAGCAACCGGGCCCTGGTGTGCAAATAAACTGGACAAAAGTCGAGCGTGTGGGTGGTTTTGAAAAAATCAGTATATTTTGTTAAAAGCACAGAAAGCCTACCCAAAAATTTGCATGTAGTTTAGTGAAATGATGCTGATTAAGAAAATAATACATTCAATTATATTTGGAAAGGTGCCCATTACGGGTGCGCTACCTTGAGGCGTGAATGAAAGCTTTGAGCGATACGCGAATTTAACTGAAAAAAGCCATGGACGCAGACGATACATTTACAGTTAATTGGTTCAAGTTTAACATGTCTAAAAATAAACCGGAATACCTGATAGATAAGTAACAC